>CAUOFW020001875.1:0-65986 GCA_963454935.2 Ilex paraguariensis | reverse complement strand
TTTTTTGGCTTTGTTAATTGAAATTGAATGTATAAGCAATCGATCTTTGTTCAGTTTCAATTAATCAAACAACTAAACTGGGTACAAATGAAGTTTGAACTTGCTTTGTATGTTCTTGTTTATTCACTTTTAATTCTTTGCTTTGAGTGTTGTGAACAAAATTGCATACCTAATTTGCAAATTGAAAGAGCATAACTTAAAAATTGTCAAAATTCTTTTGTCCACTGTTGTAATATTTTGCCCATTTGCAGGTTTTTAACCTCCCCCCCTCCCTCTTGAACTCTTATAAAATGTTTTGATTAATAATTGTATTGTATGTATAAAAGAATTGATTGGAGGGGGCAATTTGACAATTTATATTCGTCAGCTTTGTAGGAAATTGTGGATATTAGGTGTTTATTTAATGGATTGTATGAAAGGTTATCGAGTTTTGTATACCAGTTACGATTATTGAGTCTTTAGAAAATAATTTTTTCATAGAATTTTTGGTGAAAAGTTGATACGTTTAACGACAATGTTCCTGAATTTTTTATCTGTTGATACATGTAGAAGTTATTGTAGAACTCGTAATGCATCGCCTAATTCATGCATCACCTGTTAATAAGGATATTCATTATTTGTAGTTTACTCACCTGGGTCCATGTCATTTTTGTTGTTTTAGGACATATAGATGGAAGATGAAGTATGAAAGAACCTATGATCCCCTCCATACCAATATATGTAGGTGTAAGAGAAGCAAAACACAATAGTGCAGTTGAATTTGGGGCGACTCTTTTGTTTCTATTCTAAACTTGATTTGGTGAATCTGTAGTTTCGGCTTTTTCATTATTATTCATTAAACTTAATTTCATGAATATGTTGAATATATAGTTTCGCTTTTTCTTTATTATTCATTAAACTTGATTTGGTGAATTGGTTGAATACATAGTTTCAGCTTTTTTGGATACTAGGTGTTTATTTGATGGACTAGAACCATTGATCTACTTCATCCGAGTTCGTAAGAAGTTTATCTGTTGTGGACATGCTTATTAAACCATCCAAATTGTGAATGTATGTTGAAATACGTTTGGGGTCCTATTTTGGAAGAAATTTTGCCTAAGTTTCTTTTTTTGTTATTTCATGCCTTCAGAGTTCAGGCACGGACAATTGCTGGTCTATCTAACATGAACTTGAGAAGCTTTTCCCCTCACAATCACCACTTGGCCAATATAAACTACCATTTACTATCTCCCTAATAAACCACCATTCACTCAAATTTTTCAAAAAAAAATCAATTTCAATTCCTATAGACTCTAAGAATTTCTTAACTACCCATTTTATGTGGGGAAAAAAAGAAAGGCCCGCCAGGGAGAGAATGAACGAGCCGGAGTAAGAAGAAATTCCGAGTATGCCCGCTAGTTTATAGTCATCTTACATGACTATATTCAAAACATGTAGACAGATATACCCCTGACATGGGGGCAAATACATACCTAAAAAAAAAACAGAAGGAAAAGAAAAGAAACTCACTGGGATCATTTTTGGATCAAGCGTGCGATGAATAGCCCCAGGATCACCGCCAGAATCAACCGCCAGGCGAGCGAGCTCCATACTGGCGCAGGCGGCCACCAAATGAGCTCATCCTCTTCTCTCCTAGTCCTACTCTGACTACAAGTTAATTTTGAACTCAGTGCCCGTCGAAAGGGGCTACTGTCGGAATGTGGACTGAGATGACTTGGGGTGAAGGGGACGAGGAATTTGAAGCAGGACCTGAGTTCTTGGGCTACTTCGGCATTGATTGCTGAGGCTTGTTGGGAAGTGCCGAGAAGAGAAAGCAAGTCGGAAGCGGAGGCTTTGAAATTGGGCTTGGGATTGGGATTGTCAGGTGAGTTTGAGTGAGATTTGAGGAAGGAAATGGTGGGGGAATGCGACGAGGTTGTGTAGGAGGCTGCCAGAGAGAGGGAGAGAACAAAGGCGACTCGAATTGAGAGAGATGGATTGCCCATCTCTCTCCGTGACACACTGTCGCTCGCTCGTGCGCTGTGTGACAGTGTTGGTCGCCTGTAGTGGGAAGGAAATTAGGATAAATTATAGAGAAACTCGTGACCAAAGCCGGACCCACCAAACTTTATTATAAATTCAATTAATTTTAAACTTATTTTTCAAATCTCGCCCTTTCTTAAAAATGACATCTTTTTAGAAAAAAATGTTCCCCTCCACTCCCCAAAAAAAAAATAAAAAAAATAAAAAATTAGATAAAAATGTAATTTAAAATGACGCTTTCAAACGAAATAAAATTATTATTCAAATCATCATTCAGAATGATATTCTAAATTTGTCATTGATAATGACATTTATGAAAAATATATTGAAATGACCATTAACACTATTAAATTCTTTGCACACTAAAAACATCATTTAATTTTGATGAGCCCAAATTTAACCATGTCAGACCCAATAAATCCAGGAAGTCTAAGTTAACTAAAAGGTAAGTCAAGTCTAATTCGCAAATCTGGCCCAAACCAAATTCCAAGTAGTCCAAGAAGAATTAGAGCACATGGGGAGCAATTATCAGAATATTCCCTCTCAAAAATCAAAACAACCATTTATGGCAATTACCTTTTGTAGATATCCGGAGAATTAATACTTTTGCCCTCAAGTTACCACCTTAACCAAGGTCTTGTGCCTATAAATTGTAAGTCTTCTATATGAAAGACACATTAAGCTCTACCTCTACCCCTTTTTACACACATGTAGCTTTTCTCCCTCCTAGCTATTGTACCTCTCCCGGAGCTAACCACTGTCATCTCTCTCGTTTACCTTATTTCATCAATAAAGACCCCTCGGTCACCGTTGTCGTTTGTCAGAGTGAAGTAGATCATATGGGCCGAACCACTATATATCTGTATATTGACTCAATATTTACATTACTGTGATTGATTTGTTTATTAATTGTCCATTAATTATACTATGTCACACACTCGACTGTTGATCTTACATGAGACTATTTTGTGCATCATCTATTTGGCGTCGTTTATGGAAAACGACTAAGTTTTCTACTACCTTGCTACTCCTGGGCAATCACGACCAGGTCGATGAGTCAACAACTAGGAGATAACAACCTAGCCCCTTGGGAGGGGGCTACGCCTCCCCTCGCACCCTTGGAACCATCCACTACGATGACTCCCATGGTCGGGCAACAGTTTTTATAGACCATGCAGCTGCTAGTAAATCAGAACCAGCAAATCATTAAGTTGATGCTCGCCCCGGGAGACGTCGCTCCTCAGCCTGTAAGAGAGCACCACTCCATCTGATGAAAGAAGCACCACAACCTCTCCACACTGGGGCTCCAAGCCGCCTCCCACCGTGGGGCCTCGCACTAGAATGCCCTTGGGCAACGCCAGGGTGCCCCTTGCCCAAAAGTCCCTCCTTAGCATGTAGGAAGCTCACATGTTCCCCTCCTTATGTACCTGCGTAGAAGAACAAGGGAGAAAACCAGTATGCCAATTATGAAAGCCATTACAATAACCTAACAGAGAATTTTTCCAACCAATGGGACGAGAAGATCAAGGAGGTGCAAAACCAACTCGTTGATGCCCTCAACGTCATCAAAGCACAAACGCCTAAGACGGTGAATTACTTGGTAAGGTACACTGATACCCTATTCGTTGTAGATATTTTCAACTACCCCTTACCCTCAAAGTTCAAGATGTCTACCATCGAGATCTTTGATGGTACCAAAGACCCTTTGGATCATCTTGACACTTATTCTCTCATGCAACTCCACAAACGTGTCTGATGAGATCATGTGTAGAGCCTTTCCCCACCACCTTGAAGGGGTCTGCTGGACAATAGTTCGTGAATAGCAAACCCTCTTCCATTCACTCCTTCGCAGAGTTGAGTAAATCTTTCATCTCCCACTTCATTGGGGGATGTCGACATCAAAAGTCTGTTACCCACCTGCTCAGCATCAGGCAGGACTGAGATGAAAGCCTTAGGAGCTACCTCACTCGTTTCAACGAGGAGACTCTTTAGATCGAGGAGCCAGACGATAAGGTAGCCCTGACCGCCTTTATTGCTGGTCTGAGCTCCTCTAGCTTCATGTTCTTCATCTTTAAGAAGCTGTCCTCCAGCATGCCCAAGATGCTATCAAGGGCACAGAAGTACATGAATGCCAAGGACGTTACCAAGGCCCGTCAAGGTGAGTCCTCCCAAAGAGGAAAAAAAAGAAAGGATACCCGTGAGACAAGCGAGAGGTGAAGAACAAGAGAAAGAGAACTGAGAGAGTCTCTGTTTAGGACCGTCTAGGTCCCGTACCCCCCAAGAGAACGATAGCCTTTCACGCCACTCAACACCTCAGTGGAGCATATCCTATTTTAGATATAGGATAACCCCATACTTCGCTGGCCTAGAAAAATGAAGTCTGCTCTAAATCGTAGGAATTCCAACAGGTACTGTCGTTTCTATCGTAAACCACGACCACGACATTGATGATTGTTTCTGGTTAAAGAGGCAGATCGAGGAGCTAATTCAGCATGAATAATTGAGGCATTACATTATCGATTGAGGACCAAGTCCACCACTCAATCGAAATCAGGAGGATCGAGAGCGCCAACAGCCCCTCGAAGAGATCCAGACTATCTTCGGAGGGTTAAGATGAGGAGGTGACTCCAACTCAGCCAGAAAAGTGGACACCCAAAAATCCAGACAAGCTGAGTCACATGACTCTAGCCCTATGAAGACACCTTGGCACGGGGAAGAAAAGGTTGTCACCTTCTCAAACAGGGACCTCGAGGGGATCCAAGCCTCTTATGATGATCCTCTACTCTTAACCCTAATGGTAGCCAACTACTAGGTTAAAAGGATCCTGATCGATAGCGACAGCTCAACCAATATTATGTTTATTGGTTTCTCAGAGGAAAGGGTTTATCCCTTGGGTTCCATCACCCTGTCGATCACAACAGAAATAGCACCGAGAAATCCCATCATCATCGTAAATTTTATCGTACTTGATTCCCTATTTGCATATAATATTATTCTTGGACTCCCTGTCCTCAACACCTTGAGGGCAGTGTCGTATACCTACCACATTTTCTTTCATTTCTAACCACCAGTGGGATTAGAGAGATTAGAGGAGACTAGGTCTCCGCCCGAGAGTGTTATGTGGCCTCTATGAGGGCCAAAAGGCCAAACGAGACTCTCCAAGTTAAAGCACTTGACCCGAGGTATGATAGCACCTTGGAGAAAGGGCAACCAACAGAAGAATTTCAGGCAGTAGCAGTGGATGAAAGCCTTCGAGAAAGGAAAGTCTATATAAGTTCCTCACTTTTCCAAGAGCAAGCATCTGAATTGATAGACTTCCTTAGGCAGAACACAGATGTCTTCGCTTGGTCCCACGAATACCTGGAGGGCATCGACCTCGAAGTGGCCTCCCACCGACTCAATGTCAATCCTATGTACAAGCTTATCCACCAGAAGTTGAGGAATGTTAGTACTGAGAGAGGCCAAGCCATGAAAAAGGAAGTGGAGAAGCTACTAAAAAATGGGTCAGCAAGGGAGGAAACCTACCCAGACTGGTTATCCAATGTAGTGATGGTTACGAAGGTTAATGGAAAGTGATGCCTTTTCGTGGACTTCACAGAGCTCAATAAAGCCTATCCCAAAGACAGCAACTCTCTCCCACAAATCAATCTCCTTATTGATGTCACTGCGAGACACAAGCTATTCAGTTTTCTAGATGCTTACTCCGGATATAACCAGATCAGCATGTTCCCTCTAGATTAGGAGAAAACCTCATTCATCACCTCGAAGGGCACCTACTACTATAGGGTGATGCCTTTCGGATTCAAGAATGCTAGAGCCACATATTAGTACCTTGTGAACAAGATGTTCAGGCTCAGATCAGGAAGACTATGGAGGTCTACGTAGATGAGATGTTAGTGAAGAGTATGATTGTGGTAGACCATGTAACACACCTCTAGGAAACCTTTGATGTATTGAGAGCCAATAGGATGATGTTGAATCCTAAAAAGTGCGCCTTTGGCGTCAATTTTGGAAAATTCTTAGGTTTTATGGTAAAGAAAAGGGGCATTGAAGCCAATTTAGACAAGATTAGAGCCATCTTGGAGATGAAGTCCCCAATCTCAGTAAATGAGGTCTAGCGCCTTAATGGAAGGATAGCGGTCCTCAACAAGTTTGTCTTGAAACCAGCAGATAAGTGTCTGCCTTCCTTTAAAATCCTTCGCAGGTCTTTCTAGTGGGGACCAGATGTAGAGGAGGCCTTCAGAAGCTCAAGGCCTACCTCTTCACACCATCTTTGCTCTCTCATGTTGTACCAGGGGAGACCCTGTATCTGTACCTCTCCTCTTTACCCTATGTCGTGAGTTCTATCCTTGTCCGGGAGGATGGAGGCATCTAGAAGCCTGTGCACTATATAAGTAGGGGCATACCAAGGGGCAGAGGTAAGGTACTCAAAGCTTAAAAAGTTGGCTCTCTCACTTGTCACCGCCACCAAGCGTTTACGTCTTTACTTTCAAAGTCACACCGTCATGGTTGTTACAGATCAACCACTTAAGAGAATTCTGGGAAAGCCTCATGTGTTCGGCCGACTACTCAAGTGGGGCATCGAGTTAAGTGAGTTCGATGTACAGTATCAATCGAGGGCGACTATCAAAACACAAGCACTTGCAAACTTTGTAGTAGAATCTACACCACCACAGGAGTCCCCGGATTCTATGTCGCCACAAGAATTCCAGGAGTTTACCCCACCATAAGAGTCCCAGGAGGAAGTGCCACGTGCCCTTGTGCCCACTTGCTCAGTACATACTGCCTTAACTCACCATGAGGCAAGCCCAGACATTATCTTGAGAGGGCTCAGTGTCCCGGAGACAGCTCCATAAGCCCCGGGAGACCACACTCCTAGACTAGAGGCATCTGTCTCCCTTGTGCCTACTCCACCTGAGCCCTTTGCACCTTCTCTATCTTCTATTATACTAGGTTGGGGACTTTACGTGGATGGGTCCTCTACTTGTAAAATTTGGGTAAATTTAAATTTTTAACGAAAAAGGGTAAAATGGTAATTTATCATTGTAGTGCAGGTTGAAAACCCATATTTTTCTTGATCACGGATGACAAAACAGATCTCACCATTAAATTCATCTCATGAAACATAGTTACCCAGACAATTTTTACTGAATTCTAAGATAGTCTGATTTTTTACGTTTTAAGAGACGACCAAGTCGGGTGGCCTCAAAACGTCCCCAAAAAATAAATTTTATAAAAAAATTTATAATTTAATTTAAGTTCATATAAAAATAATTTGAACTTGAATCGGAACAAAATTAAGTCATTTCGGGACAAAAACGGACCCAAAAATTGGGAATGTGCGGCACGACGTGGATTGCACAATTAAAGGGTATAAATAGGAGAAATATCTGATTTTCTCCCTATTTTTCATCAGAATTCTCACGTTGGAAGGGGAAAAGAGTGAAGGAGAAAAGAAAAAGAGAAGATCAAGACTTCTCTCTATGATCTACAAAGTTTCATCGGTCGGAATCCTTCGGACTAAGAGTTAAAGTTGATCACCGCGACGAAGGCTACACAAACCACACCAAGAATGAAGGATTTCACCGAAAATCCAAAGAAGAGATTCTGGGAAATCAAGAGTTTTGGGGTTGTGTTGGTGTTCTTGAAGATTTTACCTTTCATTTACGCTTCAAGAGGTAGGGTTCCCTCCTACTTTGGTTGATTTCTAATCTATGTGTCCATAGGAAATGGTTAGATGTATGGAACTTATTTATTGTTATGGGAATGAGGAAATAGGTATAGAGATGACTTGAACTAATTCCTAACTAGGAATTAATATGTGAAAATTACTTGTGTAATTCCACAAATTTGGTATTATGAGAGCATGATATGTGTTTATATTATACATTGTGAATAAAGTATGTTATTGACATAGATTGTGTAATAACATGCTCGTGAATTATTGTTGATGCATGTTGTTAATATATTAGGATCATGATAAATTGTGGTAATTATATGCTTAGGATATACATTGTCATGAGATATGTTGATGTACGGTTAAATTGCCCAATTGGCATCATTGCATTTTGGACATAAAGTTGGCATCACATTCATGGGCATTATGCATGAGTGTGAGTGTGTGAGTACATAGTTTAATCAAACACCACACTTGGTGGATGATGGGTGGGCTCGAAAAAGTTAGATTGAATATTCGATTGAGTCGCACATTGCATGAAAAACTTGTGTCGGGTATAGCAAGAAGGGCTAGACACGCCCTCGGGTGCAAGATCCAACTACTTGGTTCATACACTCCCCTGAGGTGCAATTCCGAAAAAGTGTAACGGTATGCGGAATCGGCGGTGAGACTCCGAGAATCTGAATACCCAAAAAAAGACACATGAACTTGTTTATACAATAGTCATTCGGTGTGAAACATCAATGACAGGGGCTTGAAATGCTCTGAATTTTTCATACATGTAGCATTGCATGGTGTGAAGGGAGCCGGGAAGGCTCGGGGTATATTGCATGAGTGAGGCTCATCTCATTTCATGGCATGACATAGTATAATTCCAATATGGAATTGCATATACTAAATTGGAATAGATGATGTTGTTGATTGTACATGTGCATATTGCATATGCATCTAGATTGGGGGAGTAGCCTCTGTAGGGGATACTTTATTGAGCGTGGCTCACCTATATGGGAAAATATTTCAGGTGCGGGATATACACCGGCAGGTGACGCTCATTCGGGGCCTCGAGGATGAAGGGAGGCTAACTTGTGGCCTTTACTCCATATTTTGTAAAATATTGTGAAAAATTTGTTTTGGTTATGTAATCGTGTGAAATTGTTGTAATAGAACCCGTATATATTAGGTTTTATGTGAAAAACCTTATTAAGCATATTTTGGATGGTGGTGGAAGGGATTGAAATGAGTTTGAAATTCAAAATAGGTGAAACAGACAAAAGTCGACAGAGCATACCAGTATATATGGCATATTGGTATGACAAGGTCCAGTAGGCAAACCCTACTGGTAGAAATTTTCCAGTAGACTAACCCTACCGGTAGGAGCTTTATGCCCTATCGGTAGGCATTCTAAAAATCTAAAATTTTAAAAACTGTTTTGCCATACTTCTGGGCTACGTGTCCTTCCTTCCAAATAATGTAAATGGACTATAATGGAGTATGAAATGTGGTACATTGGACCATGGTTGGATCAAATGATAAAATGTACATGATTTACGCGTGTGGGTTATAAGCTCGGTTAAGGGGATGTTATAGACGTGACGTCGAGTTGTGTGACAATCACAAGTATTTTCGCGCATTGACGGGTAGTCAACGGTTAAAAAAGGACCCCTAATTTTAGGGGCGTCACACTACTAGCGAGGGCAGCATTGTGAGGCTAATGCTGATCAGCCCCCATAGCACTCCGCTGAAGTACACCATCTCACTCTACTTTGTTACATCAAACAACCAAGCTGAATATGAGGCTTTCACATCAGACTTGAAGCTTGCGTTGGAGATTGAGACCCTGTGCCTGACATCCTACAGTGACTCCCAGCTGATAATCAACCAGGTAAATGGAGACTTTGAAGCAAATGAGGAAAGGATGTAAAAGTACCTCTCATTGGCCCAAGCTTTGCTAAAAAGGTTTACCTACTTTCAAATCCACCATGTGCCCCGACAGGAGAATACCATGGTAGACGCACTAGCAAAATTCGCGACTGCCAACATACTTATGGGCTTGGCATTGACAAGCTACAAGTTGAAGCCAAGCACCTTCAAGACAGAGGAGGACAAAGTTAATTGTACATCCTCAGAAGCCAACTGGATGACACCCATCCGAGACTACCTAGAGGAGAGAGCTCTCCTAGACAACCAATGGAAACCAAAAAGTTGAGGATGAGAGCATCCAGGTATGTCATCTTACACAACACACTCCACAAAAAAAGTTACTCATTGTCACTTCTCTGATGTCTTACCCCTGAAGAAGCCAATTACGTCATGAGGGAAATCCACGAAGGGATATGTGGAAATCACTCGGGAGGGCGTGCACTAGCCCACAAACCAGTGAGGCAAGGTTACTATTGGCCTAGCCTAATCAGAAACGCCCTGAGAGTTCATCAGGAAGTGAGATAAATGCCAATGCTTCACTACCATACCCAGACAATCACCTGAAGAGCTCATTACCATTCAAACCCCGTGACCTTTCTCCGTATAGGGGATTGACATCCTAGGTCCCCTACCTGTGAGTCGGGCTAGTACAAGTTCGTAGTAATAGTCATTGACTACTTTATTAAGTGGGCAGAAGCAAAGGCCTTAGCTACAATAACAAACTAGACGGTGAAAGACTTAATGTAGAGGAGTATAGTTTGTCGCATTGGAATTCCTCACACCCTTGTGAGTGACAATGCCAAGCAATTTGACAATAAACTCCTTAACAGCTTTTGTGTCGACCTACAGATCAAGCAGCCCCACTCCAGCCCCGCCTATCCACAGGCAAACGGGAAAACAAAGGTCACCGTCAAGACCATTCTCCGTAATTTGAAAATCAAATTGGAAAATGCGAAAAGATGATGGGTAGACAAACTTTCGAGAGTGTTGTGGGCTTACTGGATGACACCACGAAGCCCAACGAGCAAGACCCTTTTTTCCCTAGCCTACGGGACATAGGCGGTCATACCCGTTGAGATTGAGGTACACTCCCTTAGGATCCATCTCCATGACCTTACCAGTAATGAAGAAGGCCTCCATATCAACCTCGACTTGATAGATGAGGAGAAGGAGATAGTCATGCTCAGGAATTTAGAGTACAAACGTCGCATAACTAAGTACAACAACTCAAGGGTGAAAAGCCTTGCTCCTTCTTGCTAGGGATCTAGTCCTAAAAATGGTCATCTTTTCTACCAAAGACTTCCGGGAAAGAAAACTAGGACTTAATTGGGAAGGACCCTACACGGTCACAGAACTTGTAAGACCAGACATCTACAGAATTTAGAATTTCAAGGGCAAAGTTCTGGCCTATCCATAGAATGCAGAGCACCTAAAGAAATATTATCAGTAGCTGGGGGCAAGGCAGTGAATGTATAAGTTAGTAGTCACCATTTAGATTATCTATTTTTGTTTTGGTTAATTTTCCTCAATATTTACTTTGGATTATGAAATAAAATTCCGCAAGATTTTTTCAAAAAAGCATATCTCATACAAGTTCAAAAAGCATTTACAAAAGATAGAATCTGACCTAGCAAAAAAAAAACATAAATACAAAGACACCATGCTCCTGATGTCACTCACTGCCTCCTGATCCATTCCTATCATCGCTTGCCTCCTCATCATCAGTCCCTAGAGCCTTATAGGGGACAAAGCCAAAAAAATCATAAGCGAGAAAAACTGCTAAGATCTTTATCTTAAGCTCCTTATAGCCATCAATAAAGGCGTCTACCACTGCCCTCTCCGCAACATCCCTCTTCTTCTCCATCTCCAGGGAGTAAGCCTCTGCCCTAGTAGCTCTCTCAAGAGCTGCTCGAAGGTCAGCCTCTGCTGCAACGGCCTTTTTACGGGATGCTCGCAACTGTTTTTGCTCTCATGCAGACAACCTCTCTGTCAGTCTCCAACTGGGCGGCCCTCTCGCTGGACGCCTGAAGCTCGGTCTCAAGTATGAAAGCTCTCTCGTATGCTAGCCTCGACTACTCGTCAATAGCCTCTCGCGCCTGCCTTTTGAGCCCTAGCTGCTCCTCAGCAGCCCTTCGTACCTGGCTCTCCATTGCCTCACCATCGAGTGCCTCTCTAAGCTTTCAACGTGCTCGAAAATAGGCAAGGAAGGCAGCAGCCACCTACAGGTATCCAAAAGCTAGAACATGAAAGAAAGAAGTCATGTACGAGATCAAAGATGAGTAAAGAGCATACCAAAGCAAAGCTCTCCATTGTTGTGTTGATGACACCCCTTGGACCTCGAGAACCAACCTTCTGAATCTCGGTGGCGGTCACAAACCCCCACAATTGCTCCTTGGCTAGATTCATGTCCTATAGCATGGACATCAAATCATTGTTGGACGACCAGATAGAGCCCTGGTCCTCGTAGGAGACTGCATTGAAGCCTCAATCCCAATGGTCGTACGGGGATGAACTCTAGAAGGCGAAGGTACCACAGCAGGGGAAAGAATAGGGGCATCATTGAGTCTCACCTCCCGGGGACTATCTTGGCTAGCAGACCTTAGCCGAGAAACAGCGAGGGCATCAGACCTCGCTATCTTAGAAGAAGGAGCGAAAAATGCCACCCTAGAAGCGTAGATAGCCTCTACCATCACCCTATCAATAGAAGTACCTTCAAACTTAGTGTGAGACAAAAACTTACAATATAGTAACCATCAAGAGTCTATTGGAAGAATCAGGTACCTTTCCTCTTCGGTCGATGAGAAACCTTGGAATAACCTAACGCGGACATAATCTCCAAAAAATCCTTGAAATGATGGTCACGAACTATCTAGAGCCTACTCTCCTACTCCGTAGATAATGTGGGTGAAACCAAATAGAAACCAATCAGACAGTGAGAATAGATATGTAATGACTACAAGTAAGGACAAAAGTGGAATCCATACCTAGCTTGGTCCTCAGGACGGTGTCCTACCTCGAAGGTACTAGATTGCAACCTCCCTCGGTTTGACTGGGTTGAGGGTGGATAACATGGTGAGTCTTTGATATTCCGTAGGCCTAGTCACGGTTTATGCTTAGATACTCACCAATCTTACCCCTAGCTTCCCACAAATCAATCGTTCATTCATGCTCTATTGGAGGAGGGTTTCGAGTTGAGACAGTATTCCTATTGGAGTGACCTCTTGGATTTGCCAACTTTTGTTTCTCATATTACTAGTATCAAAACAACTTCTAACAATCAAAGATTTTACACTTTCTTTCTCCCAAAATCACCTCCCCTCGGTTTACTTCCTTCCCCATGGAAACGACCTTGGAATACCACCCAGTAAAATACGATCCGCGAAAGTCTCCTTGCGCTTGGGGAGCACTTTTGTTCACACATACTTACATTTGAAATCTCATTCATCCACCATTCCGTTGCCCTTTCTTTTGGCATCATCCCTAGGAGAGTGACACTCCCCTTTATTCATATACTATACATGCTAAAAGGTGATGTTTATAGGTTAGGAAACAACAAGGAAATTTTTCAAACATTTTTGGCGCCGTTGCCGGGGAAGGCAAGTGTCAAACCAAGAAGGTGATTTTCGGACGACAGAGGTAAGTCCCATGATCTTCATCATGGGCTGAGATACGTTGTTCCGTGTATATAATCTTGTTTGTGTATAAATTTGTTGTATATATTTTGTTTTATGTGGAGGCGGAACGACCGAAACCGACTTGTTAGACAAAATTTGGCCCCTACCATGAATATTGACCAAGAACAACCCGAGGATGCGGGTGACAATTTTGACAATATAGGTGCAAATCCAAATATCCAAAGGGGAGCAAATCCAAATGTCCAAAGGGGTGGGGGACCACAAGAACCCCAAATACCCAATCCGAGAATGAATTTTCCCCCTCCCGTGAATGAGGGGAATAATTTTCAAATGGATCCCCGGTGAGGTCAATGAGAGATTTCCTACAACCAACACGAAGCACCACACCATCATGCATCCTCCTTCCGGTCCAAGCTCATCTTTTCATAGTTAAGCCAGGGATGTTGCAACTAATTCCCACGTTCAACGGATTTGAAACTCAGAGCCCCTATTCACACATAAGGGATTTTGAGGAAATGGTTGCAACCTTCCTCCCCAATCATGGGATGGAAGAGATAGCTAGAATGAAATTGTTTCCCTTTTCCCTAAAAGACAAGGCAAAAACGTGGCTTATTTCCTTAAGGCCTCGAACCATCACATCGTGGAGCCAAATGATTTCTGAGTTTTTGAACAAATTCTTTCGGTGCATAAAACCACTGCCCTAAAAAAGCAAATTCAAAACTTTTCGGAAAAGCCCAATGAGCAATTCTATCAATGTTGGGAGAGGTACAAGGAATTGCTACAATCCCTTCCACATCATGGCTTTGAACCATGGCAATTGGTGAGTTTCTTTTATGAAGGAATCACACCGGGCCATCGACAGTTCATTGACATGATGTGTAATGGGGAGTTTTTGAACAAAGACCCTGATGAGGCCTTAGATTACTTTGATACATTGGCACAAAATGCACAATCATGGGACATTACAGATCCCACCGATGTACCAAGGTCTTCTCCTCAAAAGACTGGCCAAACTCAAGGGGGAGGGATTTATGATTTAAGAGACCGGGAAGACTTGTTTTCAAAAATTGCTAAATTGTCAAGGAAAGTTGAGAGTCTTGAAGTCAATAAGAGACACGAGGTGTCTAATGTGTCACGAACCGAGGAGGGTTGTTCAATTTGCGAATGTATGGAGCATTCCCTATCGGATTGCCCAAACATTCCGACCCTTAAAGAAGCGTACCATGAACAAGTCCATGCATTCAACCAAACGAGGCAATCATTTTCTCCCAATTCAAATACTTACAATCCGGGTTGGAGTAATCACCCAAATTTTAGTTGGAGAAATGAAAACCCCATTCCTCATGGTTCAAGTGCATATGCATCTCCCATGCCTCCCAAGCAAAACCAATACCATGGCCAAGGGCAAGCATCTAGCTCTCAATACCCCCGGACCAATCCACAAGGGTATTTGTCAAACCCACCACCACAGAATTTTTCACCAAATCCACCTCCACAAAGTTTTTCTCAAGGACCGTCCAATCCATCCACATACCAACCTCCTCACAAAAGGAATTTGGAGGATATGGTCCATTCCTTCATTCAAAGCCAAACCGCCATCAATAACCAAAATGCCACAGCCATCAATGATGTAAGAGCCCAACTCACAAAGTTGACAAACTCCATAGGGGCATCTCAACAAGAAAAAGGGAAGTTCCCCGCTCAACCACAAGAGAACCCTAGGGGTCAACACCTTGTTGAGTCATCGGAACCTTCGAAGAGAGTTGCGAGCAACTCAAAGCTGTCACCACCCTCCGCAGTGGCAAAGAAATTGACAAAACCATTTTGCCAACGGTCTCACCCAAGACCACATTGCCAAAAGAAAAAGATCTCTTGGGTGACGCCGACAAGAGTGAGGTGCGTGAAGAGAAAGAAAGAGAGGTTGTTGAGAAAGGAAAATTAATTGATGATTGTGTGTTTATTCCTCCATGCCTGCCCCTTTCCCAAGTCGTTTGAAGCCACCTGTCAAGGTGGCTAATTATGCTGATATTTTGGAAATGTTTAAGCAGGTGAAGATTAACATTCCACTCCTCGACGCCATCAAGCAAATTCCATCATGTGCTAAGATTTTGAAGGACTTATGCACGGTGAAGAGAAAACTGAATGTCCACAAGAAAGCATTCCTCACCGAGCAAGTGAGCTCAATTTTGAGGACTAACACTCCTCCCAAATTCAAAGACCCCGGTTGTCCAACCATAGCCATCACCATTGGAAATTATCGAGTGGAGCAAGCACTCCTCGATTTGGGGGCAAGTGTGAATCTTCTTCCCTACTCGGTGTACCAACAGCTGCAGCTGGAGGAGTTGAAGCCCACCTCAATCACACTTCAATTGGCGGATCGTAGTATCCGTACACCAAGGGGAGTAGTTGAGGATGTCTTAGTTCAAATTGATAAATTTTACTTCCCTGTCGATTTCATTGTGCTTGATACACATCCTGTTGCAAACCTTAGCTCCCAAATTCCCGTAATACTTGGAAGACCCTTCCTTGCTACATCTAATGCCGTGATAAATTGCAGGAACGGTCTAATGAAGTTGGCATTTGGGAATATGACAATGGAGCACAATGTATTCAACTTGGCAAAGCAACCGGGTGATGATGAGGAAGTAAGTGAGGTCAATAGAATCGACACTTTGGTTGAGGAGCACTTGGAGCTGGAGGGGATATTGAAATTTAAGGAAGAAGGAATTGTGGATCTTGAGAATTATGATGAGCAAGAGGAGGTAGAAGATTTGAAAGGGATGGAAAGGTGGATCCCTACATTCGAAGAGTTACCCCATCGAGAAAAGAAAATTTTTCCGTCGGATGAACAAAAGCCCAACTTGGAGTTGAAGCCCTTGCCCACCCATTTGAAGTACGCCTATCTTGGGGAAGGTGAAACATTTCCGGTGGTCATTAGCTCTACATTAAACATGGAACAAGAAAAAGAACTCTTGGAGGTGTTGAGAAAACATAAAGGAGCAATTGGGTGGACCATTGCGGATATCAAGGGGATAAGCCCTCTCATTTGCACCCACCGCATATATCTTGAGGAGGATTCCAAACCTTCCCGACAACCACAAAGGCGGTTGAATCCCATCATGAAGGAGGTGGTAAGGGATGAGGTTCTGAAACTACTTGATGTGGGGATCATTTTTCCAATTGCCGATAGTAAGTGGGTTAGCCCCACGCAAGTAGTACCTAAGAAATCCGGAGTTACGGTGGTTGAGAATGATGAGAATGAGCTTATTCCTACAAGAGTAATCACCGGATGGAGGGTGTGCATTGATTACCGAAAGTTGAACGCTTGCACAAGGAAAGACCACTTCCCATTGCCATTCCTCGATCAAGTTCTAGAACGAGTAGCGGGGCATCTATTCTACTATTTTTTAGATGGATACTCCGGCTACAATCAGATTGAGATTGCTTTGGAGGATCAAGAGAAGACCACTTTCACATGCCCCTATGGTACCTTTGCCTACCGCCGCATGCCATTTGGACTGTGCAATGCTCCGGGGACTTTTCAACGCTGTATGATGGGAATTTTCAGTGACATGGTGGAAAAGATAGTGGAGGTCTTTATGGATGACTTTTCGGTGTTTGGGGATTCATTCGAGGGATGTTTGGCAAACTTGGAGAAAGTTCTAACAAGATGTGAGGAGAAGAATCTAGTCTTGAATTGGGAAAAGTGTCACTTTATGGTGACAGAAGGAATTGTGCTTGGCCATATAGTTTCGGCAAGGGGTATTGAAGTCGATAAATCCAAGGTGGAGGCCATCTCCAACCTCCCTACGCCAAGAGCCATCAAAGGCATCCGGTCATTTTTGGGCCATGCAGGTTTTTATCGTCGATTCATAAAGAATTTCAGTGCATTGGCCCGACCCTTGACCAACCTGCTGTCTAAGGAGGTCCCATTTGAGTGGTCGGATGATTGTGAGGCATCCTTTAAAAAACTTAAAAGCATGCTAGTCACACCTCCGATCATGCGACCACCCAATTGGGATCTACCTTTTGAGCTCATGTGCGACGCAAGTGATTACGCGGTCGGCGCAGTGCTCGGTCAAAGGGAGGAAAATAGACCATATGTGATACACTATGCTAGCAAAACACTTAATGAGGCTCAGATGAATTACACTACCACCGAAAAAGAATTGCTAGCAGTAGTGTTTGCCTTAGATAAATTTCGTGCTTACATCATTGGTTCGCCTATTGTTGTCTTTACTGATCACTCTGCTTTAAAGTATTTGTTGTCTAAGCAAGATGCAAAAACGAGACTCATTAGGTGGATACTCCTCCTACAAGAATTCGACTTGACGATCAAGGACAAGAAAGGAGTTGAGAACGTGGTGGCGGATCATTTATCCCGGCTTGTGGTGCAAGAGGCCGATGAGCACATTCCTATCCCTGATTTTTTTCCTGATGAGCATTTGCTGTCAATTCACTCTGTATGTCCTTGGTATGCTGATATATGTAACTATCTTGCAACAGGACAGACACCACCGCAATGGAGCCCAGAAGATCGAAGACGATTTATGGCAGATGTGAAGTACTTCTACTTCGACAACCCGTATTTGTTCAAGTATTGCCCCGACCAAATCATGAGGAGATGCGTACCTGAAAATGAACAGCGGGATGTCCTTGCATTTTGCCATTCACAAGCTTGCGGTGGACATTTCTCAGCGAAAAAGACTTCGGCCAAAATTCTTCAATCAGGTTTTTACTGGCCCTCTCTTATCAAAGATTGTGTTTCATTTTGTAAGGGATGCGACAAATGCCAACGGTTGGGTAGTGTGACCCAAAGAAACATGATGCCCTTTCACCAATACTTGTCATAGAAATATTCGACTGTTGGGGCATCGACTTCATGGGTCCTTTCCCTATGTCATTTGGTTATTTGTACATCCTCCTGGCAGTGGACTATGTGTCCAAATGGGTGGGGCTATCCCGACCAAGACTAATGACCACCGAGTCGTAGTCAAGTTTCTCAAGGAGAACATCTTTTCAAGGTTTGGGATGCCTCGTTCAATAATAAGTGATGGTGGATCACATTTCTGTAATAGGCCATTTGCATCTCTAATGTTCAAATATGGCGTCACTCCAAAACTGCCATATCACCCACAAACAGGAAGGATTGGTCCGATAGATTGACCGATGCCCTCTGGGCATACCGCACTGCCTTTAAAACTATTTTGGGCATGTCTCCCTACCGGCTTGTCTATGGAAAGGCTTGCCACCTGCCAGTCGAAATGGAACACAAGGCCTATTGGGCCATTAAGACTTTAAATTTTAATTTGAGAATGGCCGGTGATCATAGGAAGTTAGAGCTGAATGAGTTGGAAGAGATTCGACGAGATGCGTATGAGAGCTCCAAAATCTCAAAAGAAAGGGCCAAAATCTTTCATGATAACTCCATTGTGAGGAAATCATTTGAGCCCGGGCAAAAAGTACTCTTATACAATTCTCGCCTCTCCATTTTCCAAGGTAAACTCCGATCCCGTTGGGATGGCCCCTATCTTGTCAAGGTGGCCTACCCCAACAGAGCTGTGGATGTTCAAAACCCCGAAAATGGCCAGACATTCAAGGTCAATAGCCAAAGACTTAAGCCATTTTTTGGGGGCTTTGAAGAACAAGTGGTGGAGGAGAATTTGATGGATCCGGTATACCCGGAAGTTGTGAAGGAATAATTAGTTTTTCTTTTTTTCTACTTTTTAATGTACAGGTTTTTATTTACTTATTTTATTTTTTTTATTCCATGTTAATTATGTTCTTTTGTCGTATAGTTTTATTTTTCTTAGTCGCAGATATTGGTGTTTTTGTCAAAGCTCAAGTGCGAGGTGTTCTCTAACCCTTCTTATCTTTTTACTGTCCATCATTGAATATCATATTTGTTTTAGAACACTGCATGAATCAAGTTGGGGGGGGGGAGGTTGCACTATTTGCATATTACACCAATGTTTGTGGGAATATTCCGCGCGAATATTCGCGTCTGCCGACACTAAAAAAAAAAATTGGTGGGAATATTCCACACGGATATGCAGCTGCCGACACTCAAAATTAAAAATAAAAAATATAGGATGCCTTTATAAGGCTTTCAATTTTTTTTTCTCCCATCCACCGGTGATTGGTCTCCCTTTCTTCTTCCCTTCTCTTTTCTTCTTCTTCTTCGTCGTCGTTCTCTCTGTTCTCTGTAAAAACAAACCACCCATGCAAATCCATGACCATATACGCCAACAACCCAGTCATTTGTTTAATAATTTGTCTTATATGTTTGTATTTGTTCATGAATGCTCTTTTTCTGCTCACACTTAGGGTGAGGGGTTTCCAGCCTAACCCAAATCTCCCTCGAGTGGGTTAATTGTTGTGTTTTGTTTGTTAGTTTCGGCAGCTAAACATATCTTTACACCCACCGCTTTTTCCTCTTTCTTCATCTTCTTTTTCTTCTTATTTCTATTGTGCTATTCTCTATAACACGACCCAACTCCCAACAATCCCATGACCATATTCCCCGAAGACCCAGTCATTTGTCTCATGCTCGACATTTGTTTACTCTATTTGTACATGACTCTTCTTCTTCTGTCTGCATTTAAAATCAAGGGTTTTCGTCCTAGCGAAAACCTAGATCTGCGTAGAGAAGATTAATTTGTGTATTTTCTTTGTAGGTTTCGACAGTTGAACAGATCCCTACCCTACAACTTGATCTCTAAACTCTACACACTGGTAAATTCGAAACATTGGGGACAATGTTCGATTTAGGTTGGGGGGTGTGATCTACGATTCCAATTTGTTATAGTTTCGTTTGTTATAGTTTCGTATCCAGTTTGTTATAGTTTCGTATTTAAAAAAAAAAAAAAAATTCTGGATTGCGTATTTTTACAGCATTTTTGCTTATATTTCATGATCACATCAAATGCAGTGTCAATCATCTTTGTGATTGGCAGACGTTAAAGAACCAGATAGTGAGTCTTGAAGCATAAAAAACATAGATGTTAAAATTTTTTGGTTTAGTTTGGGAGTCTTGCACACATTTCCATCTGATGTGCATACTGTGATCATGAGAAAAACAAGAATAGTCAGAAAAATTGAAATCCGAGAAGCACAAGCAAAATCATTGTGTGGCAGAAGTACTTTTGCTAAACGTCGTCGTGCCAAACGGCTGGGTGCTTGTAAACAATGTGGCAGATGTTTTCACATGAAAAAATACAATCAGTGTTCTGAACCAATTTCGTGTCATGCAACCGATCGATTAAACTGGATAGTGTATGAGCAGAGTAAGGATTTTCCTGAGACGGCATCTTATACCAGTCCGGGACTTACATGTTATGTGCGACAAGAAGTGGGAAGGGTCACTAATAATGACATAGACACAAGCGACGACTCGGATTCAATTTTAACTAATAATGACAAAGTTGTGGAAAAATGTGTTTTGGGGATGAAGGTTAATGGTCCGAAATTTTTTTTTTGTAAATATTTGTTTATGTACAAAGTCTTTTTGTTGAAATAAAAATGTGGGTCGAGTAAGGATTGTCCTAAAATGCCAACTTGTAGCATGGGTAGGGACCTATCCTGAGACACCATAGTTTTCCAAGTTCAATATGTGCATTTAGTCTTTTTGTAAATTTTCATAGATAAATGTGTATGTAAATAGTTTTGATTTTTATTCGAGTGAAAAAAAAACTGCATTTCCTTGAAAATGGTATTTTCTCTATGCTTAAATGTCAAATGTACATTGGTATTTGTTAATCTTAAGGTACAGAATGACCAAACTCGAAAATAGAATTATAATATAACTGACATTATTTGAAAACCTGACATAACCAGTGGAGATAACGAAGAATACCATGGTAAGTTTTGAGCCTTACGATGCTTTCTAAGAGACAATCAACATTTACTCAAGTAAGCTCTTTCACTTTCAATTGTTCTTGCTTTGATTAAATGCAGCTAAAGTAATCTATTGACATATCCTACAGGGAACTTTTGCATGCGACACAGACACATACTTGAGAAAGGATTTTAGATCATCTTTGAGTTAATTTTGAACCTTAATCATTGCTTCTACAAAATTATATCCCTAGTTAGCCATGTGTTGAGCCTTCAATGAATGATGATTTTTTTTCTCAAAAAACCCATATGATAACCGAGCCACACACAAAAAATAAATAAATAAATAAATAAAAAATACACTTAACATACCTTGCTATCCAATTTTTTCTTGCACCTTCTTATAAATCGGTATGACATAGAAAGGCAAGAAAAAACAGAAAAGAAAATGGTGGCTACTGTTCAACGAAGAATCGAAAAAAAAATGAAAGAAAGAAATACCATTTCTAGGCAAAAGACTGAAAAGCAAGAAAGAGGTGTGCTACATTAAAAAAGGGGATAACTTTTGAATACCATTGACGTCATTTCATTAGCCACTAACCTCTGGCCACATTACAACCTATAGAAAGTCCTAATTGATCTCAAGTCTAATGCATGTGCGCTGTCGACCGAAAATTGGAGTATGTTAAATAGTATTTCTTTAATTGCATTGATATTCTTCCATGAGATTATGCCAAGAACATGATTAGCCTACTTTCTTAAGACTTTCACTCCCTTTCTAACTATGCATGTGATTCTTCGATTGACCATCCTCTGATCACATGTCCTTTGAGAGACAAATCACTATAATCGGAGTGAATTTTTTTGCTGAGAGCATTCTAAGAAAGATTTGAGAAATCAAAGCTATCCATGGAAGGTGATAAAGTAGAATGTTTGTTATATAACAATTCTTGCTACTAGAATGATCATTCCTACTACACAAGGAATTCCAAATACCAATGTAACAAATGTTTATTTTTGTATAGAGTACGTACCAATGACAGAGAAGTGTTCGAAAAACAATTCAAAATTAAGAGATGTATGCCTTAATGATTCTGTTGCTAACTCATTTTGACAAGAAATCTTACATATACACATCTTTTAATTGGAGTTTGTAGGTAGCTTCACTGGAAACCTTCACGAGACAAAACTCGTCCACTAGGGATCACCTAGGGGTTTAACGGCTTATTGCATATGCTAAATGCAATCGTGTTATCTACGAAAGTGATTTTATTTTGTTATGTTGTTTATTACTAGGGACTAATAATATTTAGGTTGAGGGTGTGATTAACCCTAATTAAGGCATAATTTAATAGGTAAATTGTGTTAGTTGAATAAAGTTAAACTAGTCAAAATAAATCAAATTAGAATTAGTGTGTGAATAAAGGATAATGCATTAATTATTGTTCTTTTCAGGATTTTGTGCGTCAAAGCTACAAACTATTGGGGAGCCAATTGCATTAAAGTTACAAACTACTAGGATGCCAATTATCAAAGCTCAAAACAAAGGAGGATCAAAGAATTCAAAGCCACCGAACAAGATTTTCAAGTCCACCTAACAAGATTCAAAGTCACCTAACAAGATTTTCAAGTCCACCTAACAAGACTCTTCAAGTCCACCTAACAAGATTCAAGGCCACCTAACAAGACTTTCACCCTCCCTTGTTGCCTATAAATATCACCCCTTAGGACTTGTAAAGCATTCATCTTTTGTTAGTGGAAAACCCTCCAAAAGTATTATTGTTTTCCTTATTGCTTATAGCTTTCTTTAAGTATTGCTTTCTTTTATTGTATTCTTGCTTCCTTTTAATTTATTGCTTTCTTTACTTTAAGTATTGCTTTCTTTTATTGTGTTATTGCTCTTTTACTTCCATTGCTTGAGCTTCCTTCTTCCCTTAGAGGAGTGAAACTCTTCCACTTTTCTAGAGTTTTACCAAAGCCGTGAAGGGTGGAACGTGATTCACTCATTCTTTGTCGAAGATCGGCTCCTTGTGTAAATGTGTTACCTTGTAACTCCTCTACTTGGAAGGATGAGCATCACTCACTTTTCTAGTTTTAACAAATCCATGAAGAGTGAGTAGTTTCTCATCCAATTTTTAGTAAGAGGTGGTTATCCGGAAGTTAAATTTATGCAATTCATTTATGCTTAGCTTTAGTCTTTATTTTTTCATAATGTCTTCTCATCATATTGTTGTCTTTATTTTAAGCATGAATAGCTAAATCTCTTAGTTGGCAAAACCAAGAGGAACCTCCACTTGGGTATACCATTTCAACTCATTCTCCTCCCCTCTTTCAGAGTTCAATAGTTCGGTTTGACTGGGTTGAGGGTGGATAACTTGGTGAGTCTTTGATATTCCGTAGGCCTAGTCACGGTTTATGCTTAGATACTCACCAATCTTACCCCTAGCTTCCCACGAATCAATCGTTCATTCATGCTCTATTGGAGGAGGGTTTCGAGTTGAGACGGTATTCCTATTGGAGTGACCTCTTGGATTTGCCAACATTTGTTTCTTATTTTACTAGCATCAAAACAACTTCCAACAATCAAAGATTTTACACTTTCTTTCTCCCAAAATCACCTCCCCTCGGTTTACTTCCTTCCCCGTGGAAACGACCTTGGAATACCACCCAGTAAAACACGATCCGTGAAAGTCTTCTTGCGCTTGGGGAGCACTTTTGTTCACACATACTCACATTTGAAATTTCATTCATCCACCATTCCGTTGCCCTTTCTTTTGACATCATCCCTAGGAGAGTGACACTCCCCTTTATTCATATACTATACATGCTAAAAGGTGATGTTTATAGGTTAGGAAACAACAAGAAAATTTGTCAAGCAATAATTATACATGTCTATCATCTCTTACTAAAGATTGGATGAGAAACTACTCACTTTTCATGGCTTTGGTAAAGGTAAAAAAGTGAGTGATGCTCATCCCTCAAAGTAGAGGAGTTACAAGGTAAAACGCTTTACACAAGGAGCCGATCTTTGACAAAGAATGAGTGAATGACGTTCCATCCTTCATGGCTTTGGTAAAACTTTAGAAATGTAGAAGAGTTTCACTCCTCTAAAGGAAGAATGAAGCTCAAACAATTAAAGTAAAAAAAAACAATAAATTAAAGAAAGTCATAATACAATAAAAGAAAGCAATGAATTAAAAGAAAGTAATAATACAATAAAAGAAAGCAATACTTAAATAAAGCAATGAATTAAAAGAAAGCAATAATACAATAAAAGAAAGCAATGAGCAAGAAAGCAATAATACTTTTAGAGGGTTTTTCACTACCAAAAGATAATGTTTTACAAGTCTTAAGGGTGGTATTTATAGGCCAAGGGAGTGTGAAAGTCTTGTTTGGTGGCTTTGAATTACACTTTGATCCCACTTTATTTTGTGCTTTAATAATTGGCACCCTATAGTTTACAACTTTGATAATTGGCTCCCGAGTAGTTTGTAACTTTTACACAATTGGTTTCCCAGTAGTTTGCAGTTTTGACACACAAATCTCTGAAAAAAATAACAATTAATGCATTATCCTTAATTCACGCACTAACCCTAATTTGGCTTATTTTGACTAATTTAACTTCATTTAACTAACACAATTGACCTATTAACTAAATTAGATTATGCTTTAATTAGGGTTAATCAATTACAAACATGATCCTAACAGATTATACCAAGAACTCAATCTTGGTGATAAACAATTAAATAATTTTATAAAGTATAAAATGTGGAGAGATGCATAGTGAATCTTCTCTCACAATTATACACATGGATTTGCTAGACACAACGTAGAGGGGGTGAATAGGTTTATTGCGGAATAGATCTCGGTTAACCTAGAACGTAATCCACTATACTTAAATCAATTTACACGTACTTGAGTCTTATACCTCAACCACTTCACATGGCTAGATGCTCATTTCCGTTGTAAATCTCTTCTCCGGATATCACCCATTGATGTCTTGATTGCTTCACTTGGACACACTCACCACAATGAACCGTCTAGGCCCCTCGAGTAATCTTCAAGGGTTCATACCCAAGACTTTAGGAATACACACACCAAAGTGGGTTTTTTTAATCACCAAGTGAGATCCTCTTCTCCAATGTATGAAGTTGAATAGGAATGATCAAGATAGTTTGACCTTTGGATTTTAGGGATCTAGAGTTTTTCTTGAAGGTCCCTAGAAAGTATTAGGTTTTTTATAGCTCATATATATATGCCTCGAAAATAAAGTTCGATTGGAGCCCAAGAAAACTCAAATTCACGGCCGACTACTCAAGCTGTAAGAGGGCGGTGGTTTCTGGAGTGAAAAACAATCCAATCTAGACCTTTATGTGGTAGACGGCTCGAGCAGTGTCTACTAGTTCTCTAGTTTAGTCTCTCTAAGTGTTCAAAGACCACTCTATTCGAATGTGAGCGAGTCGAGGGTGGTCCCCACTGGTTTTTAAGCTAGAAACCAACAAAAAAAAAACTCATCCTATTGAGCAATAAAGAGTTTTGCTCAAATAGGAATAGAAAAATGACTCAATTTATATTTTCAAAAACACATTTAAGGTTTAGAAAAATGTTTCCACTGAAAAACCCTTATATTCATTTACGATGTTTCCCGATTCCATTTTTATAAACCTAATCATCCAAAGTCTAAAATTAAACCTAGGGTTCTTAGGTCTCTTGGTCTTACCTTTGTCTTAAGCTTGAAGGTGCATCGGAGGACACTTGATAAGGTTTTGTAGCTTGAATTCCTTCCTTCCTTGTCGCTTACGAATCTTGATCTTTGAAGCACCATGACCATGTAATTCTTCATGAAATCAGGCAATTACAAACATATTCCTAATAGTCTCCCCCTTTGGCAATTTCATGATAAAAATACAAGATTAAGAAATTTAAAATTATAACTCAAAAACTACTGAGAACAAAACAAATTGTAAAATAATCTCAACATCATGCAATATGTAACATATATAAGCAATGCTAGCCAATTATACTTAGATTTAGCAATACACAAAAAGTTCTTCTCCTTAGTTATTGTTCACAAAAGCAAATAACAAGCAAACAAAAATTTAGATGTGACTTCATGTTAGGCTTGTAAATGTACTCCCCTAGAGTATATCAACAACTCTCTTTACTTTGTTCCCCATGCAACTTGATGATAGTTTAGAATTTTCACCGAGCTTCAAAGCCAATAGTGAGCTAGAACAATCCTCTGTTATCTTACAAAGACAAGTTAGAGACTGGAGAAGCTCCAAGGATCGATGCTCCAATGATGAAGTCAGTCGAAGATATTTTACGGATTAGAGGAAGCTGTAGTTTGAGCTTGATTCACTTACCTCAATCTCCTTCATGGCTCCCCTCTTATAGGCCATTTGGTTAGGTTGTTAGCAGATCCTACTCCGCTTACTTTAGATAAATTAGTTACTTTGCTTGCTTGACCTACTCTTTGTTGGCCAAGTTGAAGTGATAGTTGAGTTGAACTAGTATGAGTCCTTTTAGAGTAGAATTTTGGCGAGCTCAACGACATTAGGGAGTGGTTAGATACCGAGCTAGAACTATGCCAACCTTCTCAGCTTGGTATTTCAAGCACGTGCTATTTTTCTATTTATCAGTTGTCCCTAGTTTAACTCGATGTGACTTATTCTTGGTTTGCATTTAATGTTTTTGTCCATTAGTGCCTCAGGAAATAACGTTGTGGTTCATTTGGATGTAATCGCTAAAGAGTTGTTATGTGGCTGGGATTTAAACATGCTTCGATGTCAAAGTCCAGCACGTCTCAAGAACTCTTCCAAGAGCCCAGGCATGCCTCTCTTTCTTGATCTTGATCTTCTTGATTTTTTCTTGATTTTCTTGGACTCTTCAAACTAGAGTATTTAGGTTGGAGTCACACCGTTCAATTTTATTTCTACCATTTCCATTTTCTCAAGTGGAAGGGTTTCAATCTTGATTGCCTTGACCTCTTTGTTGATCAATTCTCTCTACTTCAGCTCGAATCTAACTTCGATTCTTGAACTCTTCTTTCCCATAGTTCTTCTAGCTTTCTGCCACCTAATTTGTCCATTCACCACCACTGTTTCCTAGCAATGAGTGACTCAGAGCGAACTCTCTTAGGGATCACCACATCTCTCATTGCCAAGGCCAATAGGGCCAATGAAGAACTAGATTCCATCTTAGAGTTTACTCCCTCTTCCATTGTAGTGGTGGGTGCGAAGCAATTCCAAAGATCTCTTGATGAAAAATCCCTAGATGACATTAGGAAACTCTATCAAATCCCACATTCTGTTTGCTTCCCAATCCCTTCATTATAAGGAACCACCGACTCTTTTCCTAGCAATGAAGTGTGCTTTTATGAATTGATTCTCAAGTGTGGCCTTTGATTCCCCATGCCACAATACATTATAGAAGTCGTTCACTACTTAAACCTTGCCCTTTCTCAGCTAAATCCAAATAGTTAGGTGTTTATAGTTGGCATCAGTGTTCTTTGGGCAAGAACCAATGGTGTGGGTGCTTGTCCAACCATAGCGGAGCTTCTACACTGCTATAAACTCACACTCTACTCTAGGTAGAACAAAGGGTGGTTCTATATTTCAAAAAAGGAGAAAATTGAGCTTTTCAAAAGTTATTTCTCTAGCATGAAGGAATGGAAGGATAATTTTTTCTTCGTGTCTAAGCCTAGTTGGGAGTTTGGTCCTTCTAATCCCCTTACTGAAAGACCATTATTGGTCCCTCTACTCTGGGGATCACACCCTCATTCTTTCTATGAATTGTCTAGTTCTTTATTTTGGCCTTTCCTTTTTAGATTCATACCAATGTGTTTCCCTGGTGCAGGCAAGACTAGTCCTCTTCCTACCAAACTCCAGGCTTAGATTGAGAGAGCTTTGGCTCATCATACTAAAAGCTTGCATGACTTAGTTCCTAATAAAGCACTATTCGAGTGCTAGTTGGGTTCTATCCCTAGAGTTGTCATGGTGCGCTTTACATCAAGCCCTTCCCCACTGAATGGTGAGTAGCATTTTGACATCCCCGCTCTCTTCCTTTCTTCTTTAAATACCGGGTTCTTGTTGTTACTTGCAAAAATGGCTCCCAAGGTTTTTAATAAGAAGCTTCTGAAAAAGGTTAGGGCATCTAAAGATCTGACAAGTGGGACCCTATGTCTTAAGAGGACCAAGTTGTCCTTTCTGAAGCCAAATATAGCTGTTTCTAGTTCCCCTACACCCTTTGTAATCCTATCAAGCTCTAAGATTCCATTTGGTACACCTACCCTACTTTTAGTCCATCCCCTGAGCGCTAAGATTATTGGGGAGTTTGCTTTGGACCTTGAAAGCTCATATAAATTGGGCCCTCATATTCTTGAAGTTTCTCTTCTTACTAGTAGTTCTTCTCTTGTTCCATCAAAGGTCAAAGGGAAAGATACGCTTCTTGAGGGAAAGTATATAGGGGAGTCACAGGCCCTTGAGGGGTCTAGGCCTTCAATGTGGGACAATGGAGAGGAGGAATGAGTTCACCTTCTCAAGTTTGTTGATGATAGCGAGGTCCATGCCACCTTCTGAATGAGACTTGAATAGGTTGTTGTTGCTCTCCAAGAGACCATTGGGAAGGTAAGGCATCTTTTGGCTTCTTGCTTGTTGTTTTCTATTGTTCACTATTTTCCATTTGCAAATTATTTGTTTTTCTTTATGCAGCTGGTTATCCTTGCCTTAAGTGTTTGCTACACGAAATTACACGAGAGGAAAACCTATGAGAAAGAGTTCCTTAGTCTAGTGTCGAAGATGGAGAAGATGCAGAATATTCTGTTGGCTTCATAAGAGATGGTCCTTCAGGAATTGAAGGAGAAAAGGAATCTTTAGCAGAGCTTGAATGAGATTACAAAGGAGAGGAATAGGTTTTTAGACTGCAAAAAAGAGCCAAAATTAAATCTTTTCCCCGCCTCTAGGGGTTATGTTTTTTATCTTTCCTCTTTGGTGGAGAAGATGATTGAGTAGAACAAGTCCCCCTCTCTTAGGGTTTTTGAATTGTTTGTCGCTCTGAACAAGAAAAAGACCGAGCTCAACTTATTGAAGACATGGGTGAGGATAACGTTGACCAAGCTCCAATTTTCTATCAAAACCCTTCCTATTGAGCAACTGGAAATAGTCAAGGTTACAACCAACGAGTCAGTATGAGGATGCTGAATCCCATTCAAGTCCTAGTCAGAAAAGACAATTAGTGGGTTTATATGAGGCTTCTTCCCTAGGTTCACCAAGGAGATCTCCTACTTTAATTTTGCTTTCTTAGCATGGATCTGTCCTGAAGAGCTACTTTCTCCACCACTGGTGTACCTTCCATAGATTACACAAATTTCTTTGATAGGCTGCTGGGTGTTGCTTCCTCATGGTTTGGCTTTGTTTCTGCCTTTTCTTGGCGTCTACATTCAATGTACCTCCCTAAATGCCCTCTCTGGATGAGTCTTCTATTTGATCCTTGAGGACCTGGCAATCCTCAGTGTTGTGTCAATTGTCCCTGTGGTAACTACAGTATTTGTCTCTTGATCTCTTGCTTGGGTGAGTACACATATTTCTTGGCCATTTTAGGACCCTCTTATCCTGGCCACCTGCACTCAACCGATAAGTTCTTTCTATATGGTTCTTCTTTGGGTTGTTTAGCCTTTTACTCCGGCTTGGGGGCAGATGTTAGTGTAGCCAAGGCATCAACATGCACATTCTTGTCCCTAGCAACCTGCTGAATTGACACCTTCGAGATCTTGCATAGCTCGGCAATCTCCAACTGGTGGTATGCCACCATCCTTTGTTAGGTATTCTCCTGAAAGCTAATTCACCACTAGTTAAGAATGAAAATAGCTGTTCAACTGCTAGACACCCATATCATATGCGAGCCTTACTCCTACCAGAAGTTCCTCACATGTCGCTTTATTATTTGATGTTCCAACTTTAGCCTTACTGCTTTTTCCAGCGTATTGCCTTTTGGGAATTCTAGAATCACCCCCATTCCAGCTCATTTCTGATTAGAAGAACCATCCATGTATAATTTCTAGGGAGCCTACATTGTCTTTGGGTCCTAAGGTACTTGGGGCCTCTTTTTGCTCAACTATCCCCCCCCCAACTTCAAATTCCAAGGTACTCGGAACCTTTTGAATTTTGACATGGGTCTCATCAATCCCATGCATTAGCTAGATTAAAAAGTCTACAATTGTTTTTACCTTAATTGTAGTTCTATGTTTGAAGATGATATCATACTACCCAAGTTCCATTGCCCATTTTGATATTCTTCTAGACAAGTCAGTTTTTCTAAATATGGCCTTTAGGGACTGATTAATTTGGACTTTCATCGTGTGAGATTGGAAATAATACCTTAATTTCCTTGTCAAACTAACCAATGTCAGGCTAGTTTTTCCAAGGGTAAGTACTTGTTTTTTGCATCAAGGAGAGTTTTACTGACATAGTAGACTGGCTTTATCTCTCTCTCAGATTTCTTCATCAGTGCCCCGTACACTCCATGTTTAGAGACAGCTAGGTACATGTATAACAACTCTCCCTGCTCAGGCATTGTCAGTAGTGGTGGTTCGAATAGGTAAGACTTCAAGTCTTTGAATACTTTCTCTCATTCCTTCATCCAGACGCCGCCTCAGTTTTGTTTCAATGCTTGGAAGAATGGTCTACACATGTCAGATGGTCTGGCTATGACCTGTTAAACACAACAACCATTCCGATTAACCTCTACATCTACTTTACAATCCTCAAAGATTGAAGTTCAACTAAGACTTTGACCTGATTGGGGTTAGCCTTGATTCCTCTTTTTTTTCACGTGGAAACCTAGGAATTTGTCTAAGATGGCCCCTAAAGCGCACTTCAAGGCATTTAGCCTCACCCTATATTCTTGTAGCACATTAAAAGTTTTCGGCAAATCCGCAAGGTGGTCAAATTCCTTTCAAATTTTGACCAACATGTCGTCTATGTAGACTTCTATTGTGCTCTCAAGCATTTCCTTGAACATTTGTGTAACTAACCTCTGGTAGGTTGCCCTAGCATTTTTAAGCTCGAAGGGCATTACCTTATAGTAGTATACACCACGTGGTGTTATGAAAGAAGTCTTCTCCTGGTCGGGCTCGAAGAGGGGGATCTAATGATATCCCCTATAAGCATTAAGGAAACTCATCGTTTCATGCCTAGACATAGCATCAACCATCTTTTCAATTTTTGGCAGAGGGAAGCTGTCATTGGAGCAAGCTTTGTTCAGGTTGGTAAAGTCCACATAGACTCTCCACTTTCCCTTCTTTTTTTTTCACCATCATTATGTTGGACAACCAAGTTATATACAATACCTCTTTGATTGAACGAGCTTCCAATGATTTGTTGACCTCTTCATTGACAGCCTCCATGTGTTAAGGTGTCAATCTTTTTTACTTTTTCTTGATTGGTTGGAAGCTTGGGTCAACATTTAGATGATGAGAGATGATCTTGAGATTGATACATGGAATCTAATAGGGGTCCAGGTAAATACGTCAATGTTCTTTCTTAGGAGTCCCTACAAAGCCTCTTTTTCTTATTGCACTAGAAAGGATCCCATCAAAAAGAATCTCTCAATGTTTCCTTCATCCACATATATATTCTAGAGATCCTCCACTGTACACTCGGTCAAGCCTATTAAAGGTTCCTCTAGGCACGACCATTCAAACTTTGGTTGCCATTTGGGGGTCAGTTCAAATGCTAGCCAAAATTCTACCCCCCTCCCCACAAAGTAATTTTCCTCTCATAGAAGCAAATAGATAGCTCTGTGTACTTACTTGGTCTCCTTGAATATCAACGATTCCTTCTTCAAATGGAAACCCTGAGAGCTAGTGGTAAGTTGAAAGGATTGCCTTCATCTCATGCAACCAACTACGCCTCATGATAGCGTTGTAGGATGAATCTGCTTCAATGACCATGAACTCAGTTATGGTACAATCCTAGACTGGTAGGGAGCTATTTCCTTTTGGTAACATAATTTTGTTGTTGAACCCCACCAGTGGTGATAAATAGGCTTAAGGTCTTCCTCCTTCAAGCCAAGCTTTCGAAACAACCCCATGCACATAACTTCAGAAGAGTTTCCTTAGTCAATCAGGATCCTTTTCATGTCAAAGTTTGCTATGACCCCGCATTGCCTCCTTTTTGGTAGCCTTATTCATGGTAGTTTCTTCATCAATGAATTGAGAAAGATGGCTAGCTCAAACCAGCTCATCTAGATGTTGCTTCAGGGATCTACAATTTTTTGTCATGTGTCCGATGTTAGGACACCTAATATTAGGATTCTTTTTCTTAGGATCCTTGTCTAACTTGTTAGGCTACTTGAAGTAAGGTGTCTGCTTGATTTTAGACAAAATTATGTAGATTGTTTCTTTGAATATGGTTTTGCCTTTGGAGAAAAATAATCAGGATGAGAAGCCTTCCTTCTCCTTTCCCATTGTTGCTGAGCACTCCTAGTTTTGCCTATCTCTCCCATTTTTTTTCTCAGCTGATCCCGGTTGATCTCCCTACCAAGCTCATCATCGAACTTTGCATACTTCTTAACTCTAGCCATTAACTCCTCTATTTTGACGGTTGGTTGCCTAGTTAAGGACGGGTATAATTGGTTGTCCTTTGGTAATCCAATTCTTGAATGATGCTACCACAATCTCTGGACTACACCTCTCAATCTCATTCATCATTTTCCAATAATTATGAGCACACTCATGAATTTTCTCGTCATGTTTCTTTTTTAAGGAAAACAGTGCCTCAATATCCGTTAGGTGTCTGCTATTGATTGGGCCATAAATAGTTTGGCCAAATGCATCCAATTGTCGATAGAGTTCCTTGGAAGGTTGTTGTACCATTTCATGACCAATTCCCTTAAACTGCTAGGGAACATTGTGCACATTAATGCCTCATTCTATTTATGGATTGTCATCAACTATTTGTAATAGTTGATGTGGCGATCCGATCGGTCTTTCCCTCGTAGATTCATCGTAGATTTTGAAGCTCATCACCTAAACTTAATGGAGGATTCCCTCCTTATTTATCCATCTTGTGAGAGGAGCACCCCCCCCCACCCAAAGTACTCTCTGGTGGCTCTCATGGCTAATTCCTTAGGAGATTTCTGTTTAGGGTGCTTTACCCAGCTATCAAGATCTTTGGTTATAAAGTGCCTTTAGTTATCCTCTTGGTTCTATACCTAAGCAAATTTTCTTCTTTCATTCTTGTCATGAGCATCCTTTCTCCGTCTCCCCCCTGTGCTTGTTAGGGCTAGGACTAGGCTCAGCTCGGGAAGGCTCGCCTTTAGCATTGGTTGTTTGTGGTCGAGTTTGTTATGGATCTCTCGATCCCTTGATTTCCTCAGAGCCTCTCTCAATGCCTCATTCTCTTGCTTGAGCTTCTCCTATTTCTTTTGGGACCTCCAAAGCATAGCATCGTGAGCATCAAGTCAATCCTTGAGGGAATGGACCAATTCATGAAGAGAGAGATTTCCCAATCAGTACAAGGGAAACCATCTCGGTGGGTATCATCTTGGTTGGCATTATATCTTCCTAATGATACATTGTCAGGGTCTTGTCATTCCTCAATAGAACTCCCAACAGTGTTTTCTATGATATCGCTATCTGAGGGTAAGGATACTCAGTAATTGCGTTCAGGTATGTACTCATTGAACCCTTGATTGTTACGTGATGATCTTAGTATTCTTTGCAAATTTGACATGACTATTCGTTTTTCTACAGACAACACCAATGGCATTGGAAAAAAATCTCATACCTTGGATTGATGGTTGTGGAATCTGGATTCGATTGAGAAAATGAACAAAAGAATCTTCTCCCTGTAAAACAAATCAACAAATTGCCAAAGGTCAGGGGTTGGATGGCCAGAGACACCACGATGCTCAAGTTAGTAAGAATTCTGAGAATAAAAGAATAATTTGTAAGGAAAAAGTGCGTACCTTAGACTTAAGCTTTTTTCCAGTACTTACAACGGTTTGTCCCTCTTTTAGGGTAACATCATTGGCTAAGTAGGGTGACACCTATTTTTTGGCCAAATATTCCATAATGGTATTGGAGTCTCTTTAAGCTTCTTTTCTGATTCGCCTATTATTTAGGCCACATTTATAATGCTCACTTATGATTTACACAACTTCCCTTATCGATTTTACACCGTCCCTAACTACCTGGGATATCCTAGCTACCCCCTAGTTAGGTTTAGTTGCTTGGTTCAACTTATTGCTTGGTTCGGCCTATTGCTCGGTTTGGCCAATTGCTCGGTTATCTTATTAACCGATCCACTTTGTCATTTATTCAGTTAGGTCACGAATCTTGTATGGTTGACCGTGATACAGCTCGGTTGTCTGAACCATTATTTTGAAAGAGGCACTCTATCTATTTATATTTGTTTCTTTCATTGTGTGATGATTGACGCATGTCTTTTCTGTCATGTGTCAATGCTACATGTACTCATTAAATTGTCTAATCATGCGCAGTTGTTTTGTTCCTTTTCAGAAATGGAAGTCTCGATTATCACAAATTATGACGTAGACTCTACCTCTTTGAGGGACCTTAGGTCACACCCCTGCCAAGTGCAATAGAGGTCACTGCCCTAGTCCATGAGTCTTCTTCATCACTCCCTCCTCCAGGTAAGTATATTAAATGGTGCTGCCCCATTCTGATCTATGCATTTGCTTTCATCTGTTCTTTCGTGGTTTTTCATTGTGGGACTTAAGGATGTAATGCTTATTGTTTTATGATTCTGTTAGTTATGAAAAGGTAGTTATACAACTCACGCATTTGAATTTATGAAATCTTGTGGTTCTTCATACTCAACATAAGCTTATATTATACCATTGGCCGCATCCTGAGGATTATTATGTTAACTCATTTTTCCCTCGTGCCCTCCTTATCTACTTGCACCTCCTGAGGGGAAAATTTCATATCCTTTGTACCTGGGCAAAAACCAACCCATTTATTGCTTTCAACTGTTTGAAGATCACCAAGCTTTGAGTACCACAGTGTTCATGCCTCAGACCAAAAAAAAAAAAAAAAACTGTCCAAAGGTCAGCTGAATGGCAAACATGATCCGACACAATTTATACTCGTGGAAAGGTTTTCCTCGAATCTATTAGCTTTTTTTCCTCGTAGTTTATATATTCTTATGTGAAAATTCAGAAGCCCGGTACAACAAATTATGAATAGACTTTGCTACTTGGACAGACATTAGGCTTGTGCCTTTCCCAAATGCAATGGAGGTCAACTAACCTCGATCGTGTGTGGGCCTTCTTAATCACCCATTGACCCCCCTCGGGTTAAGAAGGTTGAAGCGGGTGTTGTCACATTCTCATTTATGTGGAGATGAGAGTTCCATTGTGGTGGTGGTCATCGTGGGATGTTGAGGCAAGAGGAGAACCTTGAGCTATTTATGCTTTTCTCCTGTAACTGCGGCGTTGGAATTTTCCAAATAAACCACGTAGAAATTTACAACTTCTTTCTTGGAATACATCTAAGTGGTATAATAGTTGGGGCACTACTCCCTGGCACAGTGGCATAGCTTTGGCTTCCGAAGACATTAGCAATAGCAATAGAGACATTCTAGGCCAGATTGACACTCGTGATATCAACACAACGAAAAAAATTAGCATGATAAAAAAATTGATAATTAGAGGCGTAACCAGGCCTTGTCAATCCAGCCCGAGCTCTCCAAGGTGGGAAATTAACTATGCATTTATGTCTATTTACAATCACAAATCAATTGCAATTAATTTCATATTCAACTTAAAACACAAGAAGAAAAAAACCCACAAATTTGCAAATCAAGGCCTGTGACGTGGAGTATTGACATGATAAAAACATTAAACTTGTAACGAAGATCAATAACAATTTATATTGCTCTCAAAGCACTATTGAAACATAAAATTAAACTAAGCAAAGAAGAAACTAAGGGTACTAATGCTGAGAGTTACCAAAAAATTCATTCATGATTCTGTCGTCGACTCACCGGATCACAAATGAAGGCAAGTCACAATTTGTCGGAGTTTACAAAAAGTAGTTCAATCATCGTTCTTCTCTCATTTTTCATGTAATTCTCCTCCTATTTCATTTTTATATATGATTTATTTAAGTCCAAAGGTTTTATCTTATTATATCATGAGCGTTTTTTTTGTATTTTCTAAAGCGGTGATATTTTATCACATAGTCACCCTAATTATAATATTGTATTTATTTGAACATATTTAAAGCATGTCTACAATGTATTCATACTCGTCTAAGTATGTGTGTAAGTGAAAATGATATGGTTAACCCAATAGTATATATTTGAAGAGTTATCATATTGTACATACATAAAATAAAATTGTCCTGAATGAACTTATAATGACTTGAGTCCGTTAAGGAAACTTATTTGGTGTTAAGTCCATTTTTTATCTTATTAATAAGTACTTAAGTCTACAATTTTTTTAAATCCCAAAAATACCATGTTATCCTGTTCAATTATAAAAATCTTAAAAACCTTGAAAATAGTTTTAAATTAATTTCTTAAATTAAAAATTAATATCCCTTAATTTACTCTTAAATTGAAATTCAAATTTATATTCTCTCTCTCTTTAAAAGAAGATCATCACTCCAGTACAACAAATTTTTCTTCTTAGATATCATTTCTTCCTCCAAAACATCAAAATTAGTAGGGTTTGGAACATCATCAACAACTATCATATCTTCTACTGTGTTCTGGTCATCATGAAATTCTATATCATTAGTTTTCAAAAAAAAAGTTGAAAAACTTGCTCAATATGTTTCAGTTTGATCTCCAATTTTATTTTTATTTTTTTGATAAATAATCCCCAAATTTTTTCAATGTTTCATGTACTACATTTTTTGTTGACCATGTTACTATTTTTTCTAATTAACCATATTATTATTTTTTCATGTTATTAATTTTTATAGAGTATGTTATTATTTTTTAAGTGTAACTTCTTTAGATGCTGAAGAATTCGAAACTTCTTTCTCTAGTTATTGGTTTGAATGCTACTATATTTATTTTTAATTTTGTTCAATGTTCCATATTGCTTTTTTTTTTTGAGCATGTTACTGCTTTTATTAAACATGTTATTATTTTAGTTAAGCAGTTGTTGTTAAATATGTTACTATTTTTATTTTATTTTTTATTTTTAATGTTACTATATATATATATATAGTCCTAACCTATATATAGATATAAATAGATATGAAAAAAAAAAATTTTAATGTTAGTCAAACTCTTAAAATTTATGAGTTTTTAATTTTTAGTTTTACTTTACTTTTAAAGGAAATGGATAGTTGAATAAAATTGAAAAAAAACGGACTTCATATCAAGTAAGTTTCCTTGACGGACTTAAATCTAAACAAATCCATATAGAAAGATCAGCTTCCAAATTTCCGAATAAAATTTACCAAATTTTGAGGGTGAGCCCGAGACCCCTTGGCCCAAGTGTAAACTGCCCATGATCAGACTTTTAATTACTATCGGGCTAAATTTGTTCAATACTACTCTTTAATACTCAAATCAATGCTACTCAAAGAGTAGTTCCTTCAAATTATTGCACAATCAAATTGTAAGTGTTGCAAATTATGATTGGAAGATGAACTTGACAGTGAAACCAATGTCAATCAAAAAAAAATTCAATTTTGGCAAGCAATGTGATGGATATCAAAATAATTTAAAATAATATATGAAGTAGGCTCTACCTCTAGGGTAGACCTCAGGCCAGCACCCCCTCCCAAGTGCAATTGATGAAGTCACTAACTTAGGCCATGAGTCTTTGTGATCACCCATTGATCCCATCCAGGTAACCATGTCAAACTGTTTTGCTCCGTTCGCATTTATGCATTGGCTTTTGTCTATCCTTTCGTGGTTTTCTGATGTTGGATTCAAGGATGCAATGCATATTGTGTTATGATTATGTTAGTTAAAATTAGTTATAATGTTCACCCATTTGGATCTATGAAATCTTGTGCCAGATAGGGTTCTTCATGCTCAACATATACTAATGTTTCACCATAGGGAAAAACACAGTTGTTTGACACATCCTGATTACTTATTGGTTGAAGATTGTTAGGTGAACCATTTTTCCTCATGGCCTCCAGAGGGGTAAATGTTATATCCTTTGTACCGGGCAAAAACCAACCATTTATCGCTGTCAACTTTGTAAAGAGGAGCTGACTCCATCTCAAAAATAATCAGTTGTTCTAACAGTGCGTTTAGAGCATGTTGTTGGCAATTACCCAATTGACGTTAATACAGACCAGAGATCAAAATGCCAACTCAAATGGCCTGGAATCTATATTTCGTTGAATTGGCACACAATTTATACTCATCAAAAAGTTTTCCTCGACCCCATTAATTTTTTCCCTCATATTTTCATGTAGTAATGTGAAACTTCATAAACAGAGACGTATGTACTTCCCAAGACCACCAATTAAAAAGTAGACTCTACTACTTGGGCAGGCAAACCTCAGGCGAGACTCTACTACTTGGGCAGACGAACCTCAGGCGATTGCCTTTCCCAAATGCAATGGAGGTTGCTAACCTCTTTGAGGGCATTCTTGATCACCCATTTTCCCTCAGCATTAAGTAGGATGTATCGGATATCCTTAAACTGCAACCTTCGAATTTCCCAAATAAGCGACAGAAAATTTCAACTTGTTTTAGTAGTTGTACTCTCTGGGGGCAGTGTCATAACTTTGGGTTCCGAAGACATTGGCAAACTGAAATAGAGACCCTCCAAGCCAGACTGGCGCTCATAAAATCTATATCCTTCACGCATTGACGAGTAGGGTGCCGTATTAAGTAGAGCATGTCAATCCAAGTCGAGCTCTTCAACCAGAATATTACACAATTTAATTTTAAAAATTTCAACAGAGGATTTGGAGTTGATGAATTAGTCTTCATTTCTGTGTTGCCCACACTGTTATATGTTGAAAAATTCACTTAAACAATTCATCAAACATGTTGTGTTCAACATTCCAGACAACACAACAATAACCCTCCAGATAAATCTTCTTACCGCATCCATGACTATAATAGAGTTTAAGCCAACCAATAATGCAATGGAGGGCTTCTCCACAGAGATCCACCCAATTATTATTATTTCGTTTTCAAAATATGAGTGAATATTGGCAGGGGCTGCGCGAACACATGACCCCCACTACCAAAAATTACGACGCACAGTCTCCACAATGGGAGATGTTAGGCTAGTGCCCCTCCAAACTGCAATGAGGTCACCAACCTAGGCCATGAGCCTTCCTGATCACCCATCGACCCCGTCCAGGTATGTAAGTTTTTAAAATATAGGCAACTCCTTATTTGTACACCCACCTTGATTCTCCTGCTTTCTAGTTAAGCCGATGTGGGATTATGAAACTAGAACCACAACTTCAAACATCAGGACAAGTGTCCCAAAAAGGTTGAAAGCAGAATAAAATACCACCGCCATGGAACAATGGGTCCAACTCTTTGATACCAAAACTCTTATTTTTAAAGTTTTGCAATGTTTATTATTTTATTTTACTATATTATTTTTAAAATCAATAATCACAAATAAATCAACACAAGATTTACGGCTAGGATCTATTTTTCCGTAATGGTACCCAAATATTTTTATGCGAATGGTAAACTTATCCTACGACGGTACTACTTCTGCTATCTTTTTAGATTAGTTTGGATGATGATAATGTTAGTTACAAAAGAGAACAGCTAAATTTTTAAATCATCCTATATCGATTGCAGCAAATCTATCATCTTCATCGGGGCTAGGATTACTATTACAATTAAAATTCCCAATTATGTTAAGTGTTCTAAACTAGTGATTAATGGTGATAATATCATTCTTAGCATGAATAAGTACTTTGAAAAAGGAATAAAAATATCAAAACAAAGCTCAAATCCCTTCTTAAAATAAAAATATCTAAACTAAGTTTCTTCCTAGAATCAAACTCTCTTTTTAAAATACAATTCTCTTCTTAAATTTTCAAGTTTCTCCCAAAAATAAAGTTAATTACTAAATCTATGGATATTAGTTCTTCAACAAATTACTCTAGTAATCTAACACTTAATATAAGATTATTAGTGTATTTGCAGAATAAATATTCTTTTACTAGGAATGACATTGTTCATTGTGTACATATGGACACACAATTCTAGGCACAATCGTTACTCCAACATCAAACAAACTTGAGCGGATTAATGGATGAATCCTTCAGACTCATTAAATAAATGTATTGATACGAAATCAGACTAAACACAATTTATACATCATATAAACCCCACGCAATATATATCCATGCTCTCCTTGCAATACACTCTTTCTCTTATTGTTAAAGTATAAATGAGTGGTTAAATATTTATTGCAGATAAAATGTAACTATTTTTATAATTAATAAAATGTAATTATGGTGAAAATGTTTGTTGTGGTTAAAATGTAAATCGTTAGATAAACTTTTGAAACAAAATGTTTATTTCACCATAGTTATTTAAGTCGTTGTTTATGGATTGGGTTTGTCACATTAATAAACAAAACTCTTGATATAATGACGCATTGTGATACCAAAAAAAATATACATAGTAATGCGCTAAAAAAACACATGCACAAATTAATACCTCAAAAAATATACTAATACTAAAAACGCACACACAATAATACATAAAAAAATATATATATACTCACTAATATACCAAAATACACACATAATAGTGCACTAAAAAATATACAACAATACACTAAACACACGCACACACTATGTTAACACGTTAATATACCAAAAATACATACACACAGTGATACACCAAAATATACAGTAATATACCAAAAACACACACACTCTAATATATCAAAACAAAAAACACGCACATATACTAATGCTCCGTTTGGTACGATAAAAAAATGAAAAGATAAAAAGTTAGAGAGATAAATAAAACATCATGTTTGGTAAGAAAGGAAAATAGGAAGGATAAAAAAGTTGATAAATTAACTTTCCTTCCAACTCACCAAAATCAATCCCTCCAAAATCAGAAGGAAAATAGATGAAAAGTTTATTATTTATGTTGAGATGTATCTTATTTGTCTAGATATTATGTCTACATTAATTTCATATAAAAATAAAATGATCATATATATATATATATATGAAAATTTTTGATTCAACACAATGACACGACTCGAACTCCACACGAATTTTATAACACGAACTTGATTATAACTCGACACGAACTTGAAAATGACCTGACATGCGAACAAGAAATATAAAAGACTTATAATTTTATGATTGAACACGAATCTGATACGACACGATTCGGTTGTCACCCTTAATTTTAGCCAGTACAAAAAAAAATTAATCATTTTTATTTTCTATCTATCCAACCAAACATAAAGGAAGAAAAATATATTATTCCTACTTTTCATTTTTTAAAAATAGAAAGTGTTATCTCTTACTTTCCATCATTCCTACCAAACGAAGCATAATAGAGCTAACACACATGCCCTCATATAATAATATTCCAAAATAACACATACACACACTATAATATACCCAAAAAAACACACACATGCACTAATACACCACATATAGACATACAAATACATATTACTACATCAATCTACACACACTAATATACCAAAAAAATATGCATACACACTATGTTAACACACTTAATAATCCATTAAAAAATCCACACACTAATATTAAATATATATATATATATATATATATATATATATATATATATATATATATATATATATATATATATATACTAATACACTAAAAAATAAGCACACGAATACAATGACACACTCTAATAGAGCTAAACAAACACACTAATATATCAAAAATACCCACACACACTTATACATAAAAAAACACACATTACCACATCAAAACATGTAAACACATCTACTAAAACACCAAAATCACTTGCACATGCATACAACAAAATACATACTAACACACTAAAAACACACACGCACGTGCTAATATACAAAAAAAAAAATATATACAATCATTATGTTAGTACACATATTAATACACTAAAATACACATACACATACACAAACTAAAAATATATAATGATTATGTTAGCACACATATTAATACACTAAAATACACATACACACACACTATTTTAAGAAACACACTAACATAAACACCAATAAACTAGGACACACACATACAGACCGTGTTAACACACATTAATGCATCAAAAAACATACACATATACACTAATACACTAAAACACATATACACACATACATATTGATACACCAAAAACACACATTCATATACACAAAAAATATACACACTAATACGCTAATAAAATACTCTTACACAATTTAATAAACCAGAGATGCGCGAAACACCTATGCTTTGCTGAGAGGGTGTTGACATAATTGGGGGGGGGGTGTAACACCCCGTTTATTTAGAAACATTATTTGGTAAAAATCAAAGATTGACATCAAATTAAATAATTTAGAGTACTAAAATGCTTCAATAAAAATAAAAATTAATTATTTGATCTCCAAATATAAATAAATCCCTCAATGTTAATATTACAAAATTACATTGATATTCGCCAATATTTGATTTTTTAAATATTTCAATCTTGATTATTTCTATAAAATAGACCTGAAAAATAAATTAAGCATGGAAATTTATAAAATGATAAAAAATAATATACTTGACAACAAATAATCAAATATTAAATATTTCAAGGATCACATCAACGTCCAATATGTCATGACATAATCATCAATTGAATAATACTCCACAAGGCAAGAAATGACAGACAACATGCCACCTCAACAATCCCCCACTTCAACTTTATCCCATCTGTCTAGTATACTGGGAGATACATTGGACTATTAGACATAGGACCGTTAATTTCATCAATGAACTCGAACCCGACACAAAATTTAAAAATAATCTACTTAATTGATACATAAAACAAATATGTCCCATTAAAATTAGATATGAACATAATTAATAGATATTGTAGACAAAAAATAAGTATTTAATGAATATTATAAACATAAAATAGTTATTTATCACCGAGTAGGGTGGTTTAGTGGTGGTGTCAACCTTACTCCTTACACAAATGTTGGAGGTTCGAGTCCTGGAGTCTCCATTAAGATTCGGTGATTGACCACTATACTAACCTAGTTAGTTATGGTCCCGAAATGTGTTTCGGGCATGGTCAGGAATCTTATGATCCCACTAGTGAGAACCTAATGGTGTGATCGCTGGACATTCTTTCTTGCCATCACCCCTTTTTTCATGAGGTAAAAAAAATAGAAAATAATTATTTTATATTTTTTAATTTTTTAAATAATATTATACGAATTGTTGTTGAATTAAATAATTTTTTTTATCACGAATATTGATACGAACACGAGACTTACAAAAAATGACAAAATACAAAAGTGACACGATATGAAATAACATGACATGATTAATACCTTTTGATGATGTACAAAAATGGTTTTGCACACCACCTGTCAAGTATGGATAATAAATGCAATGAAATCAACGAAAAAATTAGAGAAGACACAATTTATAGTGGTTCGGTCAATTCGACCTACGTCCACTCTTCAATGGCTTCAGTCGCCGGGTATTTTATTGATTCAAAGGTATGGAGAATGGAGATACAAGCTTTTAGAGGGAGAATGGAGAATTAAAGAAAATAGTAATCTCCGGTAGTCGGTTCGTCTTCTGTAAGTCTCTGATGGAGCATGTCTCCTCCCTCTCCCGGATTAGAGTCATTTTATAGTAGCTAAGAGATCATTCTTGTGGAGATCATGACATATCATCAAGGCTTCTTTATCGCAGCTTTAGAGATTATCTTTGGTGGAGATCACGACTTATCCTCAACGGAATGAAGAGGTTGGGGAGCTCTTCATGAAGCGTGGTCAATGATTGGACCTTTTTCTTCCTTCGGTGGTGCAGATAAACTTCTCGTGCTCTCCTCTTGGTGACGTGCTAAGCAAGAAGTCTAATCGGCCTTGAGCTCCTTTGGCGGTGCAGATAAACTTCTCGTGCTCTCCTCTTGGTGACGTGCTAAGCAAGAAGTCTAACCGGCCTTGGGCTCCTTTGGCGGTGCAGATAAACTTCCCGTGCTTTCCTCTTGGTGACGTGCTAAGCAAGAAGTCTAACCGGCCTTGGTGGATTCACAATGAGGTTGGGCTCCTCAACCGGGGTTGGGCTTTAACACATAAATTGGACTATTTGGGCTTAACCCATCATTTGCCCCCCAATGCCCCATGTCCAAGGAGACTTGGAGAAGGAGGCATTGATTACATTTTTTTTTTTTAAACTTCAAATCTTTCCCATTTTATTTTGATGAGGGAGTGGTGGAGGTTGAAGAAAGGGAGACGGCTGGGCGCGCGATTGGGCAGCGCAGGCGCGCTGGGCGCGCGGCTGGGCAGCGCAGGCGCTGGGCGCGCGGGCGCTGGGCGCGCGCGGGCGCTGGGCGCGCAGGCGCGCGCGCAGCTGGGCAGCGCAGGCGCTGGGGGCCTGGGCGGCTTCCTAGGCTCTGCTCCTCACATCCTGGACAGCTCAGGCACACTGGGCAGCTGCCTGGGCGCTGGCCTTGCTGTCCTGGACAGCCCAGGTGCGCTGGGCGGCTTTGGAACGCTGGGCAGTAGCATTTTTTCATCAAGGGGCGCAGTCCGAGGTTCGTCAGGGAGAGCTAGGCAGTGGCCTGCGAGCACAGGCTGATCCGATTCTCACTCGAGGCGCTGATTTGGGCCCCTTAGGTGCTGATTTTTGCGCCGAAAATTCTGCTTTGCGCAATTTTGAAGGGCCAGACACCCTTCAAGCTACTGAGCAACTTTGTTTTGACGAGCAACAGCAGTCAAGCACATTTCTAGGTGTTGGGCTAGACATTGCAAGTAGTAAGGAACCCTTGGGTGCTGCTCTTGATGATCAAGCCCTTCTCCAGGTGCTGGGCGCTTTGGGTGAGCCTGGGGCTGCTTCGGGAGAACCTACTTGTGATGACAAAAATAATGTTATTCCAAACATTAAAATATCTCACATAATTACCTGGAGAGAGAGAGAAGTAGGCTGCTTGCGCGAGAGTAAAGACAGAGTTGGAGAACTGCTCGTGAGAGAGCTACACTTTTTGAGACCTAGCTTTTGGCTACCCATGAGGGAGTCTTTAAGCTTGAGGTATAAGCTTCCTGTTTGAGAACAGTGCAGAGGCCAAGTTTTTTTTTGGTGACCCGTGAGAGAGCCGCTAAGCTGGAGATAGGCTGCCTGTTTGAGAACAGTGCAGAGGCCAAGTTTTTGGGCGATCCGTGAGAGAACCGCTAAACTAGAGATAGGCTGCCTGTTTGAGAACAGTGCAGAGGCCAAGTTTTTGGGCGATCCGTTAGAGAACCGCTAAACTGGAGATAGGCTGCCTGTTTGAGAACAGCGCAGAGGCCAAGTTTTTTGGCGATCCGTGAGAGAACCGCTAAACTGGAGATAGGCTGCCTGTTTGAAAACAGTGCAGAGGCCAAGTTTTTTGGCGATCCGTGAGAGAACCGCTAAACTGGAGATAGGCTGCCTGTTTGAGAACAGTGCAGAGGCCAAGTTTTTTGGCGACCCGTGAGAGAGCCGCTAAACTGGAGATAGGCTGCCTGTTTGAGAACAGTGCAGAGGCAGGTCAAGTTTCTGGTGATCTGTGAGATGATCCACCTTGCCTAAACTTGTTGATTTCCTCAGCATTCATATATCTTTGAGCTTTTGTAAATAGTTCTGGCATGCTCTTCGGTGGGCGTTTCAGAACTGAGAAAAGGAAACTTGATGAACGGAGGCCACCCAAGAAGGCGGTCATCGTCACCTTGTCGTCGGGTTCATCAACTTGGAGTACCTCCTCGTTAAAACGAGTGAGGTAACTCCTCAGGCTCTCCTTGCGGTCCTGCTTTATACTAAGCAGGTGCGTAACTGGCTTCTGGTGGCGACGCCCTCCTATGAAGTGTGAGACGAATGATCTGCTAAGCTCGGCAAAAGAGGTAATAGAGGCGGGAAAGAGCTTAGCAAACCACTGTCGGGCAGACCCCTTTAATGTGGTTGGGAATGCCCTGCACATGATTTCGTCTGGTACGTTGTGCAATTGCATCAAGATCTTGTAAGTGTCGAGGTGGTCCAGTGGATCCTTTGTTCCATCAAAGGTCTCCACGGATGGCATTTTGAACTTCTGAGGGAGGGGGTAGTTTGCTACATCAGGTTTGAAAGGGGTATCAGTACGCCTTACCAGGTGGTCAACAGTCTCGGGTCCTTGTGCCTTTATGGCGTTGAAGACATCACCGAGTTGATTCTGTACCTCTTTTATCTTCTCGTCCCAATGATTGGGGGCTCTTCTGGAATGATCATGGAAGTGGCTTCCATGCCCCATGCTTTGATTTTCACCCTCATCCTCCTGGAGATAAGGGTCCTCTCCCTGGAAAGCAAGGGGAGGGGGAGATGCAGCTCCCTCATGTTGGGCTTTCCGAAGTGGGGTGCCCAATGGGGCACCCGGGCGTGGAGCAACAGGGCGTGGTGCTTCTTGATGTCCAGGATGTGGAGCTCCTTGGGGTGCTCTATGTTGTGCACCTCCGTGGGGCCCTCCATGTGGTGCTCCATGTTGTGCACCTCCGTGTGGTGCTCCACCTTGGGGTCCTCCATGTTGTGCACCTCCGTGTGGTGCTCCACCTTGGGGTCCTCCATGTTGTGCACCTCCGTGTGGTGCTCCTCCTTGTCCAGCAAGTATGAGTTGCAGTAACTGTTGGTTTTGAGCAACCAGTTGCTGCATGGTCTCCAATATTTGTTGGGGATTCGGGGCTAGAGTATCCGGAACAGGGTTGATAGGCGGGGGAGCAACCTCTTCCTCTCGTGGAGGATTGTCTTCGTGTTGGTTCATGGATCGAGTAGTGATCGCCATTAGTTAATGGACGTAATGTTCAGGAGTGATAATTTTGTCGATTTCCCACAGACGGCGCCAAACTGATGATGCACAAAAATGGTTTTGCACACCACCTGTCAAGTATGGATAATAAATGCAATGAAATCAACGAAAAAATTAGAGAAGACACAATTTATAGTGGTTCGGTCAATTCGACCTACGTCCACTCTTCAATGGCTTCAGTCGCCGGGTATTTTATTGATTCAAAGGTATGGAGAATGGAGATACAAGCTTTTAGAGGGAGAATGGAGAATTAAAGAAAATAGTAATCTCCGGTAGTCGGTTCGTCTTCTGTAAGTCTCTGATGGAGCATGTCTCCTCCCTCTCCCGGATTAGAGTCATTTTATAGTAGCTAAGAGATCATTCTTGTGGAGATCATGACATATCCTCAAGGCTTCTTTATCGCAGCTTTAGAGATTATCTTTGGTGGAGATCACGACTTATCCTCAACGGAATGAAGAGGTTGGGGAGCTCTTCATGAAGCGTGGTCAATGATTGGACCTTTTTCTTCCTTCGGTGGTGCAGATAAACTTCTCGTGCTCTCCTCTTGGTGACGTGCTAAGCAAGAAGTCTAACCGGCCTTGGGCTCCTTTGGCGGTGCAGATAAACTTCTCGTGCTCTCCTCTTGGTGACGTGCTAAGCAAGAAGTCTAACCGGCCTTGGGCTCCTTTGGCGGTGCAGATAAACTTCCCGTGCTTTCCTCTTGGTGACGTGCTAAGCAAGAAGTCTAACCGGCCTTGGTGGATTCACAATGAGGTTGGGCTCCTCAACCGGGGTTGGGCTTTAACACATAAATTGGACTATTTGGGCTTAACCCATCACCTTTAATTGGATATCATAATTCACTACCTAATCCACGTAAAACATGATCAACATATACTTAGCATACTCAAAGTAATTCAATTGAATCTTTATCACAATACAAATCGAGAATAATCAAACAAACTCTTTACAAAAGAGATTTAAAAAAAAATATATTTTATACTACCCCATACTTCAAAACTCAACAATTGACTCCGACGTATGTGAATTTCATGCTATAAAAAATCATATCTTCAAATTTAGTATCAATCTCAAGTAAAATTACTGTTTGGTGAAATCTCGCCGTTCTCTCTCTCTTCCTCTTCCTCGATTCATCTCTCGTACTGTCCTCTTTCTCTCTTCCTTTTTTTTCTTTTCTCGTTTCTTCTCTTCTTTCCTAAGGTTTACGAGAGGGGTAGGGCTGAATTTATAGGTAAATGCAAAGATGAGGTGTCCCCTTGCATGGTTTCTTAGCTTGACACTTATCAAATGTGAATACCACGTTACATGCACGGATGCACCATGCCACTTTTCAGACATGCATGGTTGTCACTTGTCACACTTGCTTGACTACCACTTGCCACACATGCATTCACAAAACTAGTCAAGTCATGAACATTTTGCTTACTTCGGATATTTGTTATGTTATTTCTCTTCCAACAAAAAATATAATATTACTATCAGAGGATTCATCTTCAATGAGAAATGCATTTCATGAGGTCCAAAATATATACCCTCCCCATCACACAAAATCCTAATTGTTTTCAAACAAATTATGTTGTTGTAAAAAAAATAGTATCATTGCTTAATAAAATACAACAACATGTGAAAATAAGGTCTTAAAACAACAAAACTTTCAACGGAAACACTATTGTACGGTTTTTATATTTTTCAATATCATATTAAAAAATTAAAAAAAAATTCTAAAATATTATAAGTTTTACACTGAAGTATTAAATTTCACTTAAAAATTAAGAAGTGAACTCAAAAAATGAGTGCACCTAAAAAATTAGGAAGTTCTACCTAAAAGGTGGGATAAACAATAAAATAAAAGGTCATAATTAGCATAGCACAGAATTTTTATTTTTGGTACTTTAGTCAAACCCAACTTTTAGACTCGATATACCCATTATTTTGTTTTTATTTTTATTTTTATTATTTAGCTTATTTTCTTGATTTAATTGTGCTTTTGATAATATGAGCTGCAATGGGTTTGTAATTACATGCTTAGTCATTCTATTGTGTTAGAACTTTTTGTGATTGATGCTCTTAATTTGAATGATAAATCGCTTGCAATTAACCTCCTGTTGATTTATGTTTTTGTGATATGCATTGGTCTATATGAATATAAATGTACGATTTGCTTTCGGTCGATTGACAAAAATTAATTATAACTTGTAGTTAAAGTGTCCACATAAATCTAAATTACTGACTCTGTCCTTACCAATATATATATATATATATATTTGATTACGCCCAAAGAATAACGCGGTAGTTATAGCACAGCTTTGTGGTGTCGATTCCACAGAGAGACAAACTAAAAAAATAGTATAAGAAATAAAAGAACTAAACAAAAATATTAAATGATTACTGAAAAATAAAGATTAATTTTAAATGAAATTTAAAGTGAAACAAAGTAACTAACGAAAAAAGTATTCAAATTTAACAAACAGTAAAACGTCGGGAATTCCTTGCATAAATCTGATATTTTAATTATTTTTAATTCATTAAATAACTCAATTGAAAATTTAATTCTCAAAATTTTCAACCGCAAGGTATAGATTTATAAACCAAGATTAAACCACATGTAACCCTTTGAAAAATTATTCACCACTTTAAAAATACGTAAATTATTATCACTATTGAGAAAATTCAATGACGACAATATACTTAAGAAGTAATATTGCAACAAAAAATTAAATAAATATAGTTAAATAATTGATCCAAACATAATCAAAGAACTAATTCATTCAATAGAAAAAACATGACTAAATCCATAAACATAATAAATTCTATAATTATTCGGAGAAGAAAACATCAACAATAAATTAAGAATGATAAAATAAAAGAATTTAACTAATTAGAAATTAAATACATAAATTAAAAATAAATAAAATACTATCTATTATGTAAGTTCATCTTTTGCTTTATTTGAGAATCTAGTTATTCATCGTTACGATGGATAATAAAAATTTCTCGAAAAAATAAAGTAAACCGGCGGTTTTCGGCAATTTTTTCTGTTCTCTGATCCGCGTCCGTCTTCTATCCAGAACCAGCCGCCTCCTCTTCTTCCAGCAGCCTCCTCCTTTTCTTTCTTCCCACAGCCACCAAAAGAAAAGTAAAAAGACAGCCGCCACACCAAAGGAAAAATATAGGTTAAAAGTTTTGACAAAATACATTTTTCTCATCTCTTTATTTTAGCCTATTTATTTCAACCCCTATTTATTCCAACTTTTCTATTTTAGCCCTTAAAGCTCAAATCCTTATGCATGTTGAAAAGAACAAAGCCCAAATCTGCTGAATGTTGGGTCCACCATGACAGCTAATCAGTTTTAGTCTTTTTACTTCATGGGCTACCATTAAAATAAAAAAAAATATTAAAGTCAAATAATAAAGTTTCAAAAATGTTAATTGTAAAGCCCGTTTGTAAATTATCTCTCACCAACAAATAATGAAACATTTAAAATATTATAAAATCATGTTCAAATATATCTCAGTATGAATAGATATTAAATTCAATAATATAAATTATATCTAATTATTTATATTCACATTTTAACATTTTAATCCAATAATTGAGTATTTAGAATGCACTTTCGCGCACTCATCACACCCCCCCAAATTACTCATTGCTAGTTGCTAGCAATTTTCACGTTGAAACAATGAAAGAAACCAAAGAAAATTACACACAAAGGCCACCAAGTCACACTTTTCAGATTCACATATTAAAACAATCTTAGGAATTTAATAACCTCATCACAAGCAATTCACCTGAAGCAATCCACAGAGTGTGTGTGTGTTCCAAACTATATCCATCTAATTAGAAGCTCTGACACATGCAACATCAAGAACATCTCAAGCGAAAGGTTCAACTCCATAATTCACGGGTATAAAAGTGTTTCGTGTGGAGATTCTCTCTATGGAGTTGACAATGGGTGTGCACACACTCTCATGAAAAATTAGACAATTTTGTACAAACAACAAATAAACATTGATCTTATGATAGGAATACTAACAAATGAGACTTTCACCACACTTTCCCAAATGCTTAATTAGGATCAGAACGGTCAACACAAAAGATTGTAATGTGGCTTAGGTTTGAGGCTATATAAAAAATAAAAGGATTCAAAAATTTCCAAGTACATACAAAGGGAATCTTGTTAAATCTCTCAATAAACCACATTTCTCACTTGATGTACTCTTCAACCTTTCAAGTCATCCAATAAGGCTTCTTTTTCTTTTCTTTTTTTTTTTTGAAACAATTTGGTGAACAATTATGTCACTTTGACATTTTGGTATTTCTACCCAACCTTGATTTTTTTTTTTACAGCGAACTCGCTTGAACACCTTGTAATTCATGTTCTTCCCTTTCTTTTCTCTACTTTTTTTTTCAAAAAGAATTCCACATCTAGTACATACTTGGAAGTAACAAAGGTAGAAAAAATCAGTGTATAGGTTATACTCCAATGTGGAGAGGTATGGATAATGTAGGCATATGAAAAGAAAAAGCTACATGTATTTATTAGCTCAAAGTTAGCTACTAGGGGTCTATGAAGGAAAGAGTTAGCTTGAAAGGCTCAAACGTTGATCCTAAGTTGACCTTCGTCATATCTCAAGTATATCCATCATTTTACCATAAATCATGTAATGATATTCTCAAAAGAAATACCTAGTTCAACAGATCAATGAACGCTTATCACAATTTATTACAGTTGTAGGCTCTCAATCCTCTCCAAAACTCACATGAATACTTAAGCAAAAGAGTTCTCTAGCTACATGTGTCAAACCACCATCTTACCACCAAGCTTGGATGAGTGTATTAGGGGTTCTGTGAATGCTTCAGTAAAAAATTATTATGGTGGGTTTGGAGAATTCACAAAGATGGCTATGAATGAGAATAAGTACACATGTGAAAAGGATGTACATGTGATGCAAAATTAAAAATATTTGACACATGAAAATATGTCACAGAGTTCCAACAAGCATTTTAAATACTAAATTTGCACCACCACCCCCCAACTTAAATGAAATATTGTCCTCAATGTTTAAGAATCAAATTTGAATGGGGAGTCAATAAAATGGTATAATACACATGATGAGTGACGTGGGAAGTTCGTTAAGCACCAAAGATGGTAACTTGAAATGACAAAATGAGATTAACCTGCAAACAAAAACAAAGAAAACAATAGCAAACTAAAAGGAAAAGAAAATAAATTAAAATGACACAAAACAAATAAAGAAAAACATATTTACATGGTGTGGTCAAGGTTGATAGACCGGATCCTCAAGTGGAATGTCTTCCACTTCTGAAACTTGCCTATCAATTAATACTTTAAGGCATTGACCATTTACTTTAAAGATCCGACCATCATTAGAATTCTCTATTTCCACTGCCCTATGTGTAAAAACATTCTTCACTACAAAAGGGCTGAGCCATCTAGACCTAAGTTTTTCAGGGTGCTTATAGAGTCTAAAATCATATAATAACACTCGATTATTAGACTTAAATGTTTTTCTCAAAATATTTTTATCATGAAATGCTTTCATTTTAGCCTTATAGATTTTAGAGTTCTCATAAGCATTATTTCTCAACTCCTCTAACTCGATCAACAAAAATTTTCTAAGCTTACCTACTTCTCCCATATCAAAATTGAAATGTTTGATAGCCCAATAGGCTCGATGCTTGAGCTTCACTGGTAAGTCACAAGGCTATCCAAAAACAAGCCTATAAGGTGACATGTCTAAAGTAGTTTTGAAAGCTGTACAATAGGCCCAATGTGCATCAACTAGTCTCAAAGACCAATCCTTGCGATTCGGGTTGACCATTTTTTTCTAAAATTTGCTTAATTTTTCTGTTTGTAAGTTCTACCTGTCCACTTGTCTAAGGGTGATAGGTAGTAGAGATCTTATGTACCATCCCATATTTTTTCATTAAAGCCTTAGAAGAACGGTTAAAAAAATGAGTACCTCGGTTACTAATGATAACACGTGGTATACCAAATCGAGATAACACATTCTCTTTGATAAATTTAATTACTGTCTTATTATCATTGCTCTTGCAAAATGTTGTCTCTACCCATTTTGACACATAATCTATTGCCACAATAATATATTGATATCCAAAAGAAGGAGAAAATGGTCCCATAAAATTAATGTCCCAAAAATCCAAAATTTCAATCACTAAAATTGGGTTTATGGGCATCATATTACAATGGGATATAACTCCTAACTTTTGACACTTTTCACATGAACGACAATAGATATTTGCATCCCTAAACAAGGTGGACCAATAAAATCCACACTGTAAAATTTTTACAGCGATTTTCTTCATTGAAAAGTGGCCACCACAAGCTTGGGAGTGACAAAATTCCAAGACGCTGGCAATTTCCTCATTAGGGATAAAACGTCTTAAAATTTGGTCAGTATTTGAAAAGAAAAGGGTCATCCCAATAGAAATTTCGTACCTCAGTCATGAACTTCCTGTTGTCCTGAGCGCTCTAATCCACCGGTATCTCACCTGTAGCCAAATAATTCATAATATGAACAAACCATGGTAGAAAGGTAACAAAAAATAAATGCTCATCGAGAAAATCATCACTGATTGGTAGGTAGTCTAAGGTATCCTCAAATGTGAGCCTCGAGAGATAGTCAACCACTACTTTCTCCACTCATTTCTTGTCTTTGATGGTGATGTCAAATTCTTGCAAAAGTAAAATCCACCGTATTAGTCGTGCCTTAGCATCCTTCTTTGTAAGAAGGTACTTAAGGGCTGCATAATCTGTGAAAATAATAATAGGAGAACCAATCAAATAAACACGAAACTTATCCAAAGCAAACACTACAGCTAGCAACTCTTTTTCCGTGGTGGAGGAATTTATTTAAGTAGTATTTAGAGTTCTACTAGCATAATAAATGACAAAAGGTTTCCCCTTCTTTCACTGTCCAAGAACAGCACCTACTGCAAAATCACTAGCATTACACATGATCTCAAAAGATAAAGTCCAATCAGGTGTCTGCATTATAGGTTCTGAGGTAAGTTTGCCAATTAGCGTTTTAAAGGCCTCTTGATGTGTCCACTCAAATGGGGCATCTTTAGCTAGAAGGTCACATAATAGTTTAGATATGGTGAAAAAATTTTGTATGAACCTCCTATAAACGCCCACATGACCAAGAAAGGATCTTACATCCTTTACTGTCCTAGGTGTAGGCAACTTAGAGATTAATTCAATCTTAGATTGATCAACCTCTATCCCTCTAGAAGAAATAATATGTCCTAAGACAAAACCTGAAGGTACCATAAAGTGGCATTTCTCTCAATTCAAAACCAAATTCTTTTCCTCACAACGAGTCAACATTCTCTCTAAATTCAATAAGCATGCATCAAAAGAAGATCCAAAAATAGTTAAGTCATTCATAAAAAATTTCATGCAATTTTCAACCATGCCACTAAAAATGTTCATCATGCAACGTTGAAAAGTAGCAGGTGCATTACACAATCCAAATGACATTCTATGAAAAACATAAGTACCAAAAGGACAAGTGAAAGTGATTTTTTCTTGGTCTTCTAATGCAATTTTAATTGAATAATAATCAGAATAATCATCCAAGAAACAATAGAAAGGATGACCAGCCACACACTCAAGAATTTGATCAATAAAAGGGAGAGGAAAATAGTTTTTTCGGGTGACAGCATTCAATTTTCTATAATCAATGCACATCCGCCACCCAGTCACAAGTTTTATAGAGACTAATTTTCCCAGGTCATTCTTTACCACAGTAACACCTGACTTTTTAGGGACAACCTGTATAGGACTTACCCATTTATTATCAGCAATAGGACATATGATTCCTGCATCTAATAGTTTCAACACTTCATTTTTCACCACTTCTTTCATAGTGGGATTAAGCCTACACTGGAGGTTTCTATGAGCGCTAGTTCCTTCCTCCAAATTAATTTTGTGAGAACAAACCAGGGGACTAACACCTTTTATATCAGCAATGCTTCAACCTAAGGCTGACTTATGCTTACTTAGAGTCTGAATTAATTTCTCACCTTGAGACTCAGACAATTCAGACGAGATAATAACATGAAAAATATCACCTATACCATGAAAAACATGCTTTAAACCCTTAGGCAGAGGCTTCAATTCAACTTTGGGTGCTTCCACACTTGAAGGAATTTGTTTTTCACCTTTCTTAGGCAACTCCTCAAACTTCGGTTGCCATACCCGAGTGCCATAGTCCTGAGTCTTATAAAAAATAACACAAATATCAACTACATTAGATGGATCACTGATAGAATTAACTCAAAATGAACAAGAAAATACTCAAGGGGATCAAAAATCATGAGCTATAGAAACTCCCCTATCTATGAGTGAGTCAATCATGTATGTCTGGTGACTCTCATCATCATCTTTTGGTTGTTTTGCAATATGGAAAATAAGAGTCATGTTTCCAAAAAAAAAGCTTCATAAGCCTGTTCTTGCAATTAATAAAAGCATTAGCAGTGGCAAGAAAAGGCCTACCTAAAATCAAAGGAATTTTAGAAGTAGTATCAACAACAGAGCTAGTGTCAAGGATTAGAAAATCAACAGGATAATAAAATTTGTCAATTTGAATTAGAACATCTTCTACCACACCTCGAGGTACTTTGACTGAACGGTCAACCAATTGCAAAACCACAATGGTTGGTTTGATTTCTCCCAACCCCAACTGTAAATAAATAGAATATGACATTAGAATCACGCTAGCTCCTAAATCTAACAAAGCTTGTCCAAACTAATGATTTCCAATGCTGCACACAATGGTTGGACAACTAGGATCCTTGTACTTGGGAGGAATCTGCCGCTCAATTAGAGCACTAACTTGCTCTGTCAGGAATGTTGTCTTCTTCACATGGTGCTTCCTCTTAACTGAACACAAATTCTTGAGAACTTTTGCATAAGTAGGAACTTGCTTAATCACATGCAAAAGAGGAAGATTGACTTTTACCTGCCTTAGATTCTCTAGGATTTCATTGTTAGGATCCAAAGTTTGCTTGCTTGATTTTAAAGCTTGAGGGAATAGTACCTTAACAAGACTCTTTGTTACCTCAGGTTCCTTGGGCAGCTCGACATCACTACTATCTTGATCTTTGTCTACATCCTTTGATTTGTTTGTTGTTCGGATGTGTAATGAATCACCACTTCGTATCACAATAACATTCACATCCTTCAAATTCTCTTGAGCCATGTGTTGGTCATGGAGTGCAGACTGAGCTTGAGAAGGGAACTTACCTCGCTTATTCACACTTAAAAAGCTCATCAATTTGGACTTTTGGCTCTTTATCTCTTTGTTTTCTTCAACAACCTGCATAATCAAAGATTCAAATTTTTGGTTAGTTTTGCCCTATGTCTTAATGAAAACATGCAAAGAGTCTTCTAAAAGACTCCTAGAAGATGAAGGTGCATAATATGATCTAGAGGGTTGTGCAGGTGATTGATTTTCAGACTTCCAGCTAAAATTAGGGTGATTGTGTCAACCCGGATTATAGGTATCAGAGTAAGGTGTAAAAGGCTTCTTGTACATACCTAAGGCATTACATTGTTCCTCATACATCCCTCCTATCTCAGCAAGTGTGAGACATTCTTGGGCAATGTGATCTACCCCGCCACACACAAAATATGGTCCAAAAGACTCTGCATGATTAGCCACGTGTGTTGGTTTCAAGTCCTTAGTCTTTAACATATCTAGCTCCCTAGTGAGCATTTCAACCTTAGCCTTTAGGCTATCCTCTTCCCTAAGAAGGTAAATTCCACCACCATTTGTGTTTCTTGCAGACTGTGACCTATATGTGCTTTCAGTAGCACTAGGTCCAGTCCAAGTGTGAGCTTTTTCAGCAACCTCATTGAGGTATTCTATGGCCTCATCAGGATCTTTTTGTAAGAACTCACCATTACACATCATTTCCACAAATTGGAGCTCTATAGATGTAAGTCCCTCATAAAAATAGCTCACTAAGTATCAATTCTCATACCCATGATCAGGGCACACACTCAACAACTCCTTAAATCTCTCTCAAGACTGATACAAGATCTCACTATCCTTTTGTGCAAAAGTGGAGATTTGCTTTTTTAAAACGTTGGTCTTATGTTGGGGAAAATATTTATTAAAGAAGACCTGAGTCATCTCACTCCATGACCCAATAGATCGTAGTCTCAGCGAGTATAGTCAACTCTTAGCTCTATCCTTCAAAGAGAAAGGAAAGAACTTAAGTCTCACAACATCATCAAGTGCAATTTGATTATGAAAAGTCGCAACTACTTCCTCAAACTCCCTAATGTACACATATGAATTTTCATTTTTCAAGCCATGAAAATTAAGGAATAACTGTATCATCCCTATTTTAAAATTCAGTTGACGAGGATTAGCTGGAAACATGATACATGATGGTGTGGCTATGCGTATAGGATGAAGGCAATCATGAAGAGTTCTAATGGGTTGATCTTCGTGTCCACCCATTTTTTTGGGACTCAATGGATTTTCAAATAAAGGATTTAAAAAATCTGATTCTAACTCTACCATAGGCCTACTAGCAAATCTACCCAAGGTGTCCCTATATTTGTGCATGTAAGGCAATGGAATACTAAAAGAATAAAAATATTATAAAAAAAAAGAATAATAATAATAATAATAATGCAACAAGCTAAAAGAAGGAACAAAGTTACCGTTTTTGTAGATTGTTGAAAAGAAAACTATTTACCAGTTCTTTTACCGTCTCCCCGGCAACGGCGCCAAAATTTGATTACGCCCAAAGAATAACACAGTAATTGTAGCACAACTTTGACGTGTCGATTCTACAGAGAGAGAAACTAAAAGAATAGTAAAAAGAACAAAGGAACTAAAGAAAAATATTAAATGATTACTAGAGAATAAATATTAATTTTAAATGTAATTTAAAGTGAAGCAAAGTGACTAACGAAAAATGTATTCAAATTTAACAAACAATAAAATATAGGGAATTCCTTGCACAAATCTGGTATATTAATTATTCTTAATTCATTAAATAACTCAATTGGGAATTTAATTCTCAAAATTCTCAACTGAAAGATATAGATTTATAAACCAAGATTAAACCACATGTAACCCTTAGAAAAATCATTCACCAGTTTGAAAATACGTAAATTATTATCACTATTGAAAAAATTCAACGACAACAATATACTTAAGAAGCGATATTACAACAAAAAATTAAATCAATATAGATAAATAATTGATCCAAACATAATCAAAGAACTAATCCATTCAATAGAAAAAGCATGACTGAATCCATAAACAAAATAAATTCTATAATTATTCAGATAAGAAAACATCAACAATGAATTAAGAATGCTAAAACAAAAGAGTTTAACTAATTAGAAATCAAATACATAAATTAAAAATAAATAAAATATCATCTACTGTGTAAGTTCATCCTTCGCCTTACTTGAGAATTTAATTTCTCATAAATATGATTGAAAAACAAAAATCACCCGAAAAAATAAAACAAACCAATGGTCATCCGAAATTTTTTCTGTTCTCTGGTCTGCGTCCGTGTTCTCCCCAGAACCAGCCGCTTCCTCCTTTTCTTTCTTCTAGCCGCCACATCCACCAAAGGAAAAGTAAAAACATAGCCGCCACACCAAAGGAAAAATATTGGTTAAAAGTTTTGACAAAATACATTTTTCTCCCCTCTTTATTTCTGTCTATTTATTTCAACCCCTCTTTATTTCAACTTTTCTATTTCAACCCCTATAGCCCAAATCCATAAGCATGCTAAAAAGAACAAAGCCCAAATCTGCTGAGTGTTGGGTCCACCATGACAGCTAATCAGTTTCAGTCTTTTTACTTTATAGGCTGCCATCAAAATAAAAAAAAATATAAAAGTCGAATAATAAAGTTCAAAAATGTTAATTGTAAAGCCTACTTATAAATTATTTCTTACCAACAAATAATGCAATATTTAAGATTTAAAATATTATAAAATCATGTTCAAATATATATCAGTATGAATAGATATTAAATTCAATAATATAAATTATATCTAATTATTTATATTCACATTTTAGCATTTTAAACCAATAATTAGGTATTTAAAATGCATTTTGTGCACTCATCAATACTACTAATAAAAGTACCTTAATATGAAAAATTTTTGATTCTCTATTTTACTCCTATGAAGAATTGCAAATACCACTTTATCATTTCACAATTTTATATATAAATTATCATCATATTCTTATGCATTAAAATTTTCAAATTACCTCTAACATCTCTTTTGACTTTTATCTCCAGATTCCCACTATCTTCAAATTATCAGTTTCTATAAAACTTTTTGATTGACTATATGACCATTATAAAAATATGCATTATTATATTTTCAATGAAGTGTTCAAAATTTTTTTTAAAACTCTATCAATTTAATGTTTCTCATCACACATACAAAGATAATATTATGCCCACATATGTATATTTTCTTTTTCATCAAAAAGTTTAACCCTTTCATTTCTAAAATAAAAAATAATTGTATATATAGTATTTTAAAATTAATTTATGTTACATAAATAATTGTTCAGTCATAATAAACTTTATGTATTGTAAGATTTTATGCAAAATAGATTGTAGTTTATTTTTAAGTAACACTTAGAATTTTGAGATTTTGAATATGTTTTGTAATATACATTATAGAGTAGTATATTAAATATTATTTCAATTGACCTAACTAATTTCTAATTACAATAAAGTTCCAATGAATTATAAGTAGAATCCTAATCAAATAAATTTCAAAAAATTTTAACTTTTCAAACATCACTAAAAAATTACTTTCAATCACAAAATTCTTAAAAAAAAAGAATTTTAACTATTTATTTATTTTTTTATCTTTTTTTCTTATAGTGTTTTTTGTTTCTTTTGCAATGTTTTTCCTTATAGTTAGAACAACGAATATTGAGAACATACAAACTTTTCATAATCTTATAATCGAATATGAACAATAAAAAATTAAGTTTAGTAAATTTGAGATGATCGTGTGCAACGCACGTGGTGCATTACTAGTATAAGTTAAAGGTCTACAATAAGCAAAAAAATTTAATCACTTAAACGGCATACTCAAAATTTGGCTACATAAATTAAACTATCAACAGAAAAAAGATGCAATATACAAAGCTAAGAAATGATATTACCTTTTAAATGTTAAAGTAAAATCATTGATTGTCTAATCCCCGATCGAGAACTAAATTTCTCGGAGAGCATGAGCATAATGTTCCTTCAACACCCTACATTTTGCTTTATCATGCACACATGAAAGTAATTAAAGGTTAGCACAGTTAAAGTTTGAGTTGTTTTATTAAAGTAAAACTGCAAACACTTTGCCATTATACACAAAACCCACAAAGCCTAACATTGAGACTCGCTGTGAAAGTTACAGGATCAATGTCTAAAACTCCATGACAGATCTTAAGGGTTTGAATATGTCCTTCTATGCTAGTTATAATGTTCAAAATGATTTAAAATTAATTCAACCAAGCAGAGGCGGAGCTAGAATCCCAAACTAGAGGAGGCAAAATCATAAAGGAAAAATTTTGAATTTCAAATATGAAGATTCGAGACTAAATTATTAAATAAAAAATAAAATCGATACCGTTCAACCTCAACAAAAAAATGGACAAAAAAAATGCAAAATAATATTTATTTTGAACAATTCAACTCAGTCAGCTATGCAATTATTTTAACTACTTGTTGAAAAATCATTATACTGCTAGGTTAGGTAGTAGCAGGTGACTACTTGTTGAAAAACCTGTCATTGCACAATTATTTTAAAAGTTAAAGGAGCTTTCTATCATTTTATAATTCAGTATAATGATTTTTTGACATAAGTATATAAGTGTAATTATTGAAAAAATGAGAGGAGGCAAGTCCCCCGCCGTGCGCCCCCCCCCCCCCCCCCCAAAAAAAAAAAAAGCCAAAAAACGCACACACAAAATAACACATGTGGCTCCGCTTATGCAACCAAATCAATCAAAAAATGTAAAACACAATGTTTTGGGTAGAAATTAGAAAATAGCACAGGGCCTAATTCAACCTAAAATGCACTAGCACCAATTCAAAATGAGCTTTTGACCGTACTCAGCTCTTACCCAAACTTATATCTCAACTCCAGTCGGATTTAAACTTATTTCTTAAACCAATTTTTTCTAAAAATGTCATTCTAAATAACACCTTCATAGTTTAAAAAGTCATTCAAAATGACTTTTATAAACTGAATAAAATTGGTGGATGTACTCATTAAATTGTCATTCTGAATGACGTCTTTTTAATTCGTCATTGATAATGACTTTTAAAAAATCTAATTTTTAAACGGTAACTAACACTATTAACATAGTTGCACACTAATAACATTTTTAAACACGTAATTGGGAATGATAATTTTAAAAATGTCATTTACAATGATGGTTTTTAGTGTAAACTATGACTTCATCCTATTTTAAATATTTAGTTTGTTAATTTTTTTGTGTTATTTTATTCGTCATGTTGATATTTAATTTCTTTCAAAAAAATTTTTAACTAAAAAATAAATTATTAACCATGCTTCACACAAAAATTTACAAACCATGATAAATTTACGAACTATGTTTCACACAAAATTTATTAACCATGTTAAGTATTACATGAGACTATAAAAATTGATATTTAAAACAATATAGAAGATTATTGAGTACATAAACTTAATGAAATAAAAATGTCGGATGCATTATCACTTAAATTAGAAAATTCAGAATCAAAAACAAGTAATGAATCCTCTAAAATTTCAATCTCGGCATAGTCAGGATCGAAATGCTCAATTTTATACACGATTGCATGCAAATGGTCATCGATGCTGTCTTCTGATCATTTTTGTTAAGCCTTACTATGATGATTTTGCCATGGTGTGTGAGAGTTTGTGATCATATATATCAGTCGAACGTGCATTCGGTACCATCAGTCTATATCAATGACAATATACTTTAAGCTCACAACATTTGTCATATAACTGTCGTCATCTTGGTGTGGGTTCGATATGATAATACCTGGAGGTGGATAGTCAGTCGCAGGCCCAACGATTATGCGTCCAACTTGACCGAATGGGTGATAAGGATCGATGGGCTTATTACGAAACTCACGTTTTTGTTCATACCAAGTTACCCTACTGTAATCTGTTTAGGATTCAATTGAACGAACTATGTTCAATGACGCTACCAGCCAATCAAGCGTTGACGTTCATTGACTGAAGATGAACTACGTTGTTCATTGCATGATGAAGAATCTTGGGTGGTTTGACTAGATTGTCTATTTGATGTACGCCTAAACATTTTTTTGGGTATGATGTACATAGTTATGAATAATGGTTTTTATAAGTCCGGTATAAAATTATATACAAATTTGACACGACATCTTATTGCGTATGATTGACATGACTTGACACTGGTAAAACAATAATATGACTTCAAATTGATAAAATATGACATAACAATGCACTGACAAAGAACTGACGTGACTTAACAATTGTAAAACCCGAGTAAATTTAAAATTTATATGAAAAAGAGCAAAATAGTAATTTGCTATTACAGTATGGGTTGTAAATCTAAAATTTTATAGAACCCAGATGACAAAACGGACCTCATCGTTGGATTCGTCTCGCGAATCTAGTTACCCCGTCAAATTTTGTCGAATTTTGAGATAGTCGGATTTTTTGCGTTTTACGAGCCAGTCGAGTCTTGAGTGACCCAAAAACGCAATTTTTAATAAAAATTCAAAATTTAGAAAATAATTAAATTCAAGTTAAAATAAAAATATTTTGAACTTAAACCAGGACAAAATCTAATCGTTTTAGGGCGAAAACGAACCCGGGAAAAAGAGGACGTGTGGCGCATTGTGGGCCAAGTGTTTTGAGGGTATAAAAAGGGGAGAAATATCAGATTTCTCCCCATTCTTCAGCCGTTTTCAATGTGAGAAAAGAAGAGAGGGAAAAGACTGAGTTTCACCATTCTCTCTACGATCTACGAAATTCTAATAGTCAAATCTGTTCGGGCCAAGAGGGAAAGTCGTTCTTCTCGTCAAGGGCTACACCTACGTACCAAAAATTCGAAGAGTTTACCGAAGTTCCAAAAAATGGGGCTTGAGAAAATCAAGGATTTGAGCTTGATTCAAGTTCTTGAAGCTCTTCTACGTGTTCTTTACGCTTCAAGAGGTAGGGTTCCTTCTTACTTGGGTTTATTTTACAATCTAGGGTGTTTATATGAAATGGGTAGTTTGATAGAAACTTATATCATTTACCTATGTTTGTGAAATTGATGAAATGGGTATACAATGGTTTAAAAGAAATTCCTAACATGGAATTGGTATGTGGTAGTTACTTTTGTAATTCTATGAAAATTGGTGTTATGTGGGCATGCTATGTACTTTTATTATGTCTTGTGAAGAGAGTGTGTTATTGGCATATAATATGTAATAACATGCTTGTGATATATGGTTGGATATAAAAATATGGATTTATGCTTATAGATATATCAACATTGAGATGGAATTGGTAATTATATACTTTGGACATAAATTGTCATGGAATATGTTTAAATGTGGTTAATTTTGCTCATGTGACATTCTTTACATATGGGCATGACATTGAAATAGCAATGGTGGATTACATTGCATTTGCATGGATGAACCGCATACATAGCCATGAGTGTGGTGTGTGTGCGTGCATGGTTGATATCAAACACCAAATAGGTGGATGATAGGTGGGCTGGGAATAGTTGGATTGAAGATCCGACTGAATCACACGGTGGTATGGATAAAGAATTGGGTCGGGGTTAGCAAGAAGGGCTAGACTATCCCTCGAGTGAGAGACCCGGTGATCGAATACGCACTCCGTTGGTATGAGAGTCCATAAAATGTGTCGGTGTACGCGAAACCGTTAGTGGAGGTCCATGAATTCCGTGTCGGTTGGGTGCCGTTAGTGTAAGTCCATGAATACCCACCCCAAGAAAGACCTGACGACTTTTAAATAGTCATTGGGTATGTAGCACCAATGGCGGGGCTTGGAAAGCCAGTTTTTATAACCATGACATTGCATGAGGGAAAATGAGCCAGGGAAAGCTCGAGTTGAATTGCATAAGTGAGTCTCTTCTCATTTCATGACATGACATTTCTAAGATTCCAACATTTAATAATATATTCTTGTTGGGATGTTGTTGTTTGTTAAGTGTTGCGTGAACATTCACATGCACTTAGGTTGAGGAATAACCTCGGTAGGAAATACTCTACTGGGCGTGGCTCACCCTATACGGAAAAATATTTCAAGTGCGGGATATACATCGATGGAAGGGCCTCACACGGGACCCCAAGGGTGAAGAAAGCCGGAATGTAGCTTTATTTTGAGTTTTGTAAAATAATTATGAATTTCTATTTTGGTATGTAAATGTATTGAATTGAATGTAATAGAACTTGTATCGACCTTGTATTACATGAAAAACTTTATTATACATGAGTTGGATGGAAACAATATGCCTAGGAATGAGTTGGAATGAAAAACAGGTGAAACAGGAAAAATTGGGCAAATAGTACCGGTACAACGAGGTCTAGTAAGTTACCCGTACCGATATAGATTTTCTAGTGGTTAACTGTACCGATACAGTCTTGTCCAAAAGACAGAACGTACTGGTATGCTATACTGGTACGGATTTTCCAGAAGGCTCACAGTACCGGTACTCTTTCCAAATTTTGAAATTTTTAAAAATTTTTCGCCAAGCTTTTGGTCTATGGGTTCTTTGGTTCCAAGGATATAAATGGACTATAATGGAGTAAAAAATATGATACATTGGACCATATTTTGATTAAATGATAAAAATACACGGGTTACACATGTGGGTTATAATACCGATTAAGGGGATGTTATTGACGTGACGTTGGGTTGTGCGCGATCACGGGTATTTCTGCAGGTTGACGGATGATCAACGGTTGAAAAAGGACCCCCAATTTTAGGGGCGTCACAGCTTGGTATCAGCGCATAGGTATATGATTTACCTACGGTGTTGGGCATGGATCTAGACTATTACATTCATTGTGCATTTTATGCTATCTGTTTTAATATGATACATGTTAGTGTTTGTATGTTATGTGAATGATATTTATGGTAAAATGTATATGGAAAACAGACACTAAGGTTAGAAAATATAATCTTAGGGGTCGAAAAAAACAAGGAACGGGATAATTCCAAGTGTAAAGGTCTACTATGGGTGACATAAGCTCTACTAGGGGGACAAGGATATGAATTTCAAAGTTTAAAGTTTGATCCCTACCGTGGGATACTAAATTGGTGCTCTATTGCTATCTGACATGTGTGTAGATGTCTAGTAGAGGAAGAGGACGCCGAGGCGATGGATGAAACAATAATCAACCACCACCAGCCTTTGACCATCAAGCTTTCGTGGAGGCTATTGGTACTACAACTGCACCATTGCACAGCTAGTGCTGCACTGCTACTATTGCACAAGCTAGTGCAAGTGTGGGACAAGGAGGCTCGAGTAACCTCTAAAGGTTCAAGACACACAACCCCCGATTTTAAAGGGAGGGGCGGATCCAATGATAGCCGACTATTGGTTTCGGCAGGTTGATAAGATTTTAGAGGGAATGTAAATCACTTTTGATGCCACGAAGATAAGGCTTGCTGCATTCCAGCTAGAGGGACAAGCCCAACTATGGTAGGAATGGGAAAAAAAAACTCCAAGAACTTGGAGGATATACATGAGGAGAGTTCCGGGAGCTCTTCATGGGTAAATACTTCCCAGTGGCCTGTAAACCACACACTTTTATATTAATTACTATGTTATTAGGTATATATCGCAAGTAATTATTTCTTTTGA
>CAUOFW020001874.1:0-66021 GCA_963454935.2 Ilex paraguariensis | reverse complement strand
TTGTGCCGAGACTTAACCCGTCTACAAACAAGCAAGTGTTTTTACAAGGCATCCAACCATGGCATTAATGGTCATTCTTTGAATAAAGGGCAATAATGGTGGAGATTGAAAGGTTGTCATGAAGAGCTAGCGGGGTGCTTGTCTTGAACCAACGGGTCTTTCTATGCAGAAGTTATCCGTATCATAGAGGGAGCCCTTGGTTATACAAAGTACCTCAACTTTGCTAGATGCATTCAATCATCAATAAGCAAGTGGAATATAAAGCATTAAAGCATAAAGGAGTTGCACAAACATAATTTTCGATAATCTTTACATATTCATCACCTCTTACTAAAGAGTGAATGAGAAACTACTCACTTTTCATGGCCTTGGCAAAGCTAGAAAAGTGAGTGATACTCATCTTTAAGTAGAGGAGCTACTAAGTGAAGAAAACTAAACAAAGAGCTTATCTTCAATGAAGAATAAGTGAATCACGTTCCACCCTTCACGGCTTTGGTAAAGCTCTAGAAAAGTGGAAGAGTTTCACTCTTCTAAGAAAGAAGGATGCTCAAGCAATGGAAGTGAAATACATGAACAATAAAAGTAGAAGAAAGCTAGTTACTTTTGGAGGGTTTCCACCACAACCAAAAGATGAGTTATCTCTCTTGATACTTGTAAATAAAAGCAAGTACAACTACAAAGGGAGTCTAAGCCTCCATCATGGTTGTCACAACATAAATGTAAAGACTTAACATAAATAAATAAAAGACTTCAACTATAAGGGGAGTCTAAGCCTCCATCATGGTTGATACAAATGCAAAATGAAAACATAAACAAGAGATGTACAAAAACTAACTTTTTACTCTACTCAATAAGAGAAGGATTTTTGCACCCCCTTTTTCTACAAGAGGAAGAATCCCCCTCAAGCTCCCAACATGGGAGTATTTATAGGCAAGGAAGGGGAGGGGGGAGATAAGAGATAAGAGAGGATGAGTGAATAGTATTTGTCGCCCATAAAAACCAACTACTCTGCAAGCAATCTGTGGAGGACGTTCGAACGTTGTCTTCTATTTTGCTTTAGGGACATTCAAACGTTGTCTGACGTTCGAACGTTTCTTCTTGTCTTGATTTATAAGCGTTCGAATGCCAGATGGGCCTGACCTTTTCCACTCAAGTGGTCTTCTGTCAAAGTTCATTTCCACACTCTATGCAGAAGTCTGTTCTTCAACTGATTCCAAGGGACGTTCGAACGTTGAATGGCGTTCAAACGTGGTACTCTAGTGCTTCAGAGTCCTCCTTCTTTGTTTGTGCAACACGCCATGTCTTATCAGTCTGGCCTTCAATCAACTCAAGTGGACGTTCGAACATTAGTTGGCGTTCGAACGTGGTACTCAAGTACCTCAGGGTCCTGGTGCTTGACTGCAACACACTGTTCAGCAGCTGGTTTTTCATAGTTCAAATGAACGTTCAAACGTGATTTGGCATTCGAATGTTCTTTCTTTGTTCCAAGCCTCTCCAATTTCATTCCCTAATGTGCTGGTGCGACATTCAAGCGTGACTTTTGTTGCCCTCGAGCCCTTGTTCACTTTAGAACCTGAAATATCCTTACTTGAACTCCATCAAAGTAATAATTAGTCCTAAAAAGGCATAATAATATGCTACATTTAAGTACTAATCACACCTCCCAACCTAAATATTGCTAGTCTCTAGTAATATAATATAAATAAAATGTAAATCTATTTCTAATGCCTTTTTTGTAGGTCATCCGGTTGCATTTAGCTTATGCAACAAGCCGTTGAACCACTAGGTTTACCCTAGTGGATGAATGTTGTCTCGTGAGGGTTTTCAGTGAAGCTACCCACAAACTTCAGTCGAACAAATGTGTATGTGAGATTGCTGACTAAAAATGAATTAGCATCATGGTCGTTGGGACACTCAACCCTCAATCGTGACTTATCCCCTACATTTCTTTTCCATTGGTACTCACTCTATGCAAAAATTAGCACCTATTACATTAGCATTTGGAATTCCTTGAGTAGTAGGATGGTCATTCTAGAAACAAGAATTGGTATATAACAATCATTCCCCTTTTTCTACCTTCCATGGATAGTTTTGATTTCACAAACCTTTCTTGGAATGCTCTCAACAAAACAAATCGCTCCGATTATAGTGACTTATCTCTCAAAGGGCATGTGATCAGAAGATGACCAATCAAAAAATCTCATGCACAATTAGTATAAGAGTGAAGTTTTGAGGAAAACAGACCTTACTTTGGCATAGTCTCATGGAAGAAAGAAAAAATTCTAGTTAACACACCCCACTTGTAGTAGACAACATACATATGCATCACACTTGAGATCACCTACGGCTTTTTGTAGGTTGTAATGGGGCCAGAGGTCAATGGCTAATGAAATGACGTTAATGGTGATCAAAAGTTATCTTTTTATGCAGTTTTGCACACCTCATTCTAGCTTCTCGACATTTTTCCTGGGAATGGGATTTCTTTCTTTTATTTTTCCCATTTTTCACTTTCTTGTCAAGTCCCTGTCTCATTGTATCTTTTCTCTTTCGGTTGTTTCCACTGATCTTCCTTTAATTGGACAGTAGCCACCATTGTCTTTTTTATTTTTCTTGCCTTTCTATATCATATTGATTTGCAAGAGGGTGTAAGAAATTAGATAGCAAGGTATGGTAAATCTATGCTTTTGTGGCTTGGTTATCATATGGGTTTTTCGAAAAAAAACTCATTCATTTGAAGGTTCAAGCATGGCTGACTAGGGATATACTTTTGTAAAAGAATTAGCTAAGGCTCAAAGTCGATCCAAAGATGGCCTAAGATCCTTTCTCAAGTATGTGCCTATGTATGTGTATGCAAAAGTTCCCTATGGGTTATGAAAATAGATCACTTTAGTTGCATCAATCAAAGCAAGGTTAATGAGATTATTGAAAGAGATGGAAGTGAAAGAGCTTACTTTAGTAATTGTTGATATCCTCTCAAAAAACATAGTAAGGCTCAAGACTTACTAAGGTTTTCTTTGTCATCTCCACTAGTTATGTTGGGTGTTCTGAGGAATGTTGGTTATATAGCGATTCCATTTTCGAGTCTGATCACCGTATACCTCAAGAATAGTAAATATTGATGTACATTTGACAATTAAATCATAGAGATAGTATCAAGGTTCCAAAAAAATGAGGTTTTACGTCTCAGTTGTTAAGTTGAGGTGTCAAGCCGATCATGCACTTAGTCATTTTCACAAGCAATCTTAACATCCACATCTGTTTCGTTATTAACAAGAATTAAAGTGCTAATCCTATACATGCATTTTAAACAAATGAGAGAGATAAACTGAATCAGTCATTCTATAAAAGATGATGTGTTTACAATGGTACCAATGATTCAATCATCCAAAAAAACATAAACTTCACTTATCCACAAGAAAAAACAAAGATAAACATCCACCAAAACAAATATCCACCATTATCTACAAAATATCCCCAAAAACCTCAAAGAAGAATCATAAGAAGCAACAAACATCCACAAGGACCCACAAAGAAGAAAATTTTATCAAAGAAGAAACAAATAATAACCCCAAACAAGGACAGAAATCAACTTCCTCCATCTCAAGAACAGAAATAATCATCTCAATCCTCTCCTCCATCTCCACCAGCTCTACTAGGTTCACTAGCACCACCAGCTCCACTAGCACCACCAGGCCCACCCTCAAATAGATAAGAATCTCCTCCTGCTGTTGGAGAATCTTGTTTTGGTTAGCCTTGATGTCAAGCATAATCACTTGTAGTGATCTATGGGTGCTGGTGCCTGCCTCCTCCTGAGTCTACATATGCTCTCTTTCTAACTCCCTCTCTTCCTCTGCGTCAAGCTCATCTTGTACCTCATCAACTCCCCATGTCGGTGACACCTCTTGTCTTGCTGCAGGGGTGCCCCTATGCTCTTGGCTTCTCTTGAAAGAGCCTTTGTTTAGTGGCCCCATTGGCTTTTGAACTTCTATTTCAAGCTTCACCCTAACCCCATTATCAGTGCATATCTCAGTCACCAAAGTGCCAAAAGGGAGTGCACTCCTCTTCGCATCACACACCTTCTTCATTTCACTCAGAATCAATGAGGGGAGGTCAATGTTATGCCCTCTTCGTAGTGTATAGACCAAGCAAGCCATTTCAAGCAAAATCTCATTTTTTCGTCCTATAGGGGCGAGGTCAGACTCCGCAATCAAATTTAGCATTTTTCTCGGTGAGCTTTCCTTGTTTCAAAAATCTCCTTCCTCCCCATGAAAATTCAGCCATCCCTGTCAATTCCTTCCCAACCCTATCCAACGCAACATTCTTTTTTGGCGGGTAAGTTGGGTTTTGCACCCAAGGCACCTCTTTCCTTATTTCCAAAATATACGCCTCATCTACATCAATGTGGGTGCCCCTCACGTACGTCTTGATGGCACCGTTGATGATCTCGGTGTTGGAGTATAACTCCCTCACCAAGTTAACAACAGCATCCCCACCATTCCTCAAAAACCACACCCATTCTCTCCTCTCCATTTCCTCCAAAATTCCCAATTTCGCAAATTCAGAAACAACAACATCTCTTTCACAGACTATAGCATGGTTTTGACAGAAATTCTCATACTTTTCGGCTTTGAGTGCACTAGGAAACCTTGTTCGATCATACCCTTCACCCTTTGTTTCCCCTTCTTTCCTCAATAACTTCTTCTACAAAGTTAGGTTCCTGGTTTACTAGTTGATTACGCCTAGCAAGAAGCTTGACCTAGGCATGGTGTTTTCTCGGTTTTAAGCTTGAGAGGGTGTGAAAATCTTGAGTTTTCTTGTGAAGATGATGATTTTGGATGTGGAAATGAGTTTGGGATGGTCAATTGTTGGTATAATTGAGGAATGGGTGGAGTTTTGAGGGCTGGGGAGTGAAAAGGGTTCTAGGTTTTGGAGGTTTTGAATTGGGGAAGACGGTCCAGGCTTTTATAGTCTGAGGAGGAACGTTCGAACGTTTGTAGAAGAATTTTAGCAAAAACTTTCAAATGTTAAATGTCATTCGAACGTGGTGAGCTCCCAGTACTTTTGAGTTCTGTCAGAGACCAAAGTACTGTAAGCTCCTATCGTTCAAACGTGTTATTGGTGTTCGAACGGACTGAACTCCCAGTACTTTTCATTTTCATCAGAGGCTGAGTACTGTAAGCAAGCGACGTTAGAACGTCACTTGGCATTCGAACGTTGAATCAAATTCAAAAAATTTGTCTACATTACACTATACAATAAGAGAGGACAAAACACATAAGTTTGAATCAAAAATTCATAGCGTCTCAGGATAAGTCCCTACTCACGCTTCAGGTTGGTATTCTGGGACACTCCTTATCGACCCATATTTTCATTTCAATCAAAAGAGTTTGTACAAAACAAAAAGGATTTTTACACTTTTTGTTTAAAAAAATTCGGGGCTTTCATCCCCAACAAAAGTACATTTTTCCATAGTTTAAAAAGAAGTCTAATCCGAGTCTTCATCTCCGTGCCTTTTGAACAACTAGTAACTCTCCCAATTTCCTCTCTCACTAACCGGTTAAGCAGAGTACTAGAATAGGATGGCATGTCAGGATAATCCTTACTCTGCCCATTCACTATCCAATCTAATCGATCAAGTGCGCGACCAAAAATTGGTTAAGAACATTGGTTATATTTCTTCTTGTGAAAGACTCTACCACACTGTTTACAGGCACCAAGTCTTTTGGCACGACGACGTTTAGCAAAAGTGCTTCTGTCACACAGGGGTTTTGCTTATTTTTCTCGAATCTCATTCTTTTTCACCAAACTTGATTTTCTCATGATCACAGTATGTACATCAGAAGGAAAAGTGCGTAGAACTCCCAGACTAAACCAAAAAAGTTTAACATCCATGCTTTCTACACTTTAAGACTCACTATCTGGTTCTTTAACGTCTGTCAGTCACAAAGACGATCAAAGATGAGCCACAAACATAACCATCAAAATACAAAACATGGTAATCAAAATACGATATACAATCTGATCAAGAATAGCAACAACAACAACACAAATTTAAAAATTTTCTACAGGCACATATGAACTATAGTTCTCACCCCCCAACCTAAACCGAACATTGTCCCTAATGTTTCGAATTTACCGATATGGTGATCTTTGGAGATAAGGTTGAATGGTAGAGATCTTGTTCACTAGCCGAAACCTACAAGCAAAATACACAAATCAAACATCTCGTTGCAGATCTGGGTTTCTACTAGGATGAAAACCCTTGATTCTGAGTGCAAACAAAAGAAGAAGAGCCATGTACAAATAGAGCAAACACATGCAAATCATGAGATAGAGGACTGGGTCTTCAGGTAGTATGGTCATGGGGTTGTTGGGGTTGTTTCGCGTTTACAGAAGGTCACGAACAGCGAAGAAGAAGAAAAACAACAACAAAGAAAGGGGAAAAGGACAGAAGTGCGTGGAAAGAGAGGAAAAAGGAGGTGGGGGCCTTATAAAGGCGGTGGTGTGGTTTGGGTTGGACTGGGTTTTCCCTGACTCGACCCATTTTTGTGTCTGTAGGTGCTTTTCTTGAAGCAATGTTCTTGATCCATTAAAAGAATGGTCTCCACATTTTTGTCAAAGTCCTCCACAAAGGGTTTTAATCGCTGACCATTGACAGTAAAGATATTACCATTTGATGGGTTCTCCACTTTCCCTGCCCTATGTTCAAACACTTTTTTGACAATGTATGGTCCAGTCCATCTTGACTTCAACTTACTAGGAAAAAGGCGGAGTCTTGAATTGAAAAGTAAAACTTGTTGATCAGGTTCAAAAGACTTCCGCACTATGTTCTTGTCATAAAAATTTTCATCCTAGATTTTGCAATCTTAGCATTTTCATATGCTTCATTTCTCAATTCCTCTAATTCATTAATTTGAAGTTTTCTTGCTAGTCTGGCTTTGTCCATGTCAAAGTTCATTGCCTTAATAGCCAAGTATACCCTATGTTCCAATTCAACAGGTAGGTGACAAGGCTTTTCATAGACTAATCGGTAAGGAGACATACCCAAAATTGTTTTAAAAGCAGTACGATACGCCCAGAGTGCATCAGTTAGTCTTGACGACCAATCTTTACGGTCTGCATTTATCATTTTTTTTAAAATTAATTTGATCTCCCGATTAGCCAATTCAGCCTGTCCACTAGTTTGTGGATGATATGGGGTTGCAATTTTGTGAAAAATCAAATATTTTTTCATCAATTCCAGAAAGGTCGATTGCAAAAATGAGCCCCCATCACTTATGATGGATTTTGGGATTCCAAATCAGGATAAAATATTTTCTTTTAAGAACTTGATCACCGTTTGATGATCATTATTCTGGTATGGAATTGCCTCAACCCATTTGGATACATAATCTACGGCTACCAAAATGTATAGATAGCCAAAGGAGGGGGAAAATGGTCCCATAAAATCGATGTCCCAACAGTCAAAAATTTCAATTATCAGAATGGGGTTTAGAGACATCATGTTTCTCCTTGAAATATTTTCCAACCTTTGACATCTATCGCAAGTTAAACAAAAGGCATGGACGTCTTTGACAAGTGTGAGCCAGTAAAATCCGCACTGCAAGATTTTCGCAGCGATTTTTCTAGATGAAAAATGGCCACCACATGCTTTAGAATGACAAAATGCTATTACTTGTTTTCTTTCCTGAGCGAGGATGCAACGTTTTATGATTTGATCTTTACAATATTTAAATAAGTACAGATCTTCCCAAAAGAAGTTGCGAACCTCTCTCAAAAAAATTTGTGTCCATGGGGAAAAGGACGGGGGGAGTGTTCCAATAGCAAGAAAATTAGCAATATCAACGTACCATAGGGTCTCATCAATTATGAACAGTTGTTCATCGGGGAATTTTTCATTGATTGGTATTCCATCCTCGTGAAATTCATAAGTTAACTTGGACAGATGGTCTGCCACCACATTCTCAACACCCTTTTTGTCCTCAATAACCAAGTCAAACTCTTGAAATAAGAGTATTCATCACAAGAGCCTTGGTTTGGCATCCTTTTTTGTGAGTAGAAATTTTAATGTTGCATGGTCAGTGAACACAGTAACAGAAGAACCAACAAGATAAGGATGAAATTTTTCAAAGCAAACACTACCGCAAGCAATTCTTTTCAGTTGTTGAATAATTCATTTGAGCATCATTCAAAGTTTTACTTGCATAGTAAATCACATGTAGTTCCTTATCTTTTCTTTGTCCTAACACAACACCTATAGCATAGTCACTTGCATCACACATTAGCTCAAAGGGTAGAATCCAGTCAGGGGGTTGCATTATTGGGGTAGAAATTAACATGCCTTTAAGCTTAATTAACATGCCTTTAAGCTTTTCAAAAGCTTTTTGGCACGTTTCACTCCAATCAAATATTACGTCTTGTCTTAGGAGATGAAACATGGGTTTTGCTATGGTATTAAAATCTTTTATGAATCTCTTGTAAAATCCTGCATGTCCCAGAAATGATCAGACATCCTTTACAGTCTTGGGAGCAAGCAAGTTCCCAATCAAATCTATTTTGGCCTTGTCAACTTTCATGCCCTCCGACGACACAATGTGACCTAAGACAATGTCTTATGTTACCATGAAATGATATTTTTCCCAATTAAGCACCAAAATGGTCTCTTTACACCTTATTAATACCTTTTCTAGATTGGCTAGACACAAATCAAATGAGTCCCTATAAACAGAGAAGTCATCCATGAATACTTTCAAAAAAATTTTGACCATGTCACTGAACAGACTCAGCATGCATCTTTGGAATCTTGTAGGAGCGTTACAAAGCCCGAATGACATCCTTTTGAATGCAAAAGTGCCAAAGGGGCATGTGAATGTGATTTTCTCCTGGTCATTAAGTGTTATCTCAATTTGATTGTATCCAAAATAGCCATCCAGAAAACAGTAAAATTCATGGCATGCAATTCTCTCTAGAACCTAGTCCAAAAAAGGAATAGGGAAATGGTCTTTTCTATTCACCAAACTGAGTTTTCAGTAGTCAATACACATACGCCATCCTATGACGACTCTAGTTGGTACTAGTTCATTGGCTTCATTTTTTATCACTGTGACCCCAGACTTTTTGGGCACAACTTGGGTTAGGCTAACCCATTTACTATCGGAGATGAGAAAGATTATCCCTGCATCTAAAAGTTTAAGCACCTCCATTTTCACAACTTCCTTCATATGAGGGTTTAGTCTTTGCCGCATTTGATGAGAGAATTTTGAATCCTCTTCCAGGTATATAGCATGATTGCAGATGAATGGGCTTATACTATTCAAATCAGCGATGGTCCACCCAATGGTGCTTTTGTGGCTTTTAAGAACTTCAATCAGTTTAGAATCTTGCAAGTCTGTGAGCTTAGATGAAATTATCACTGGGTATGATTCGTCCTCTCCTAGAAATGCATATTTGAGGTCAGATGGGAGAGGTTTCAATTCAAGCTTTGGTGGCTTGACATTGGATGAGATTGGCTTTGTGCCACTTGGTGAAAGTTCCTCGAATTTAGGGGTCCATGTATTATCAACATGAGTCGGGCAATTCTTTGAATCATCATCTGTTGTTTCAGATGTGATGGATTCTAACAAAGAAAGTTCAGTGGAATTTTCACATAATGTGTTATTCAGATGGTCCTGAACCAAAGACTCAATGGAATTTATTTCTCTTTCTTCTTTGTCCTCTCCTAGGTGTTTGGCAACATTGAAAATATTCATCTCAAGAGTCATATTCCCAAAGGTTAATTTCATGACCCCATTCCTGCAATTGATTAGTGCATTTGAAGTTTTTAGGAAGGTTCGACCAAGAATAACGAGAATTGGATTCTCTAAATATTTTGCTGACTGAGTATCGAGGACGATAAAGTTAACATGGAACACAAAGTTGTCCACTTGGACAAGTACATCTTCAACAATACCCCTAGAAATTTTGACAGATCTGTCTGCTAACTGAAGTGTGACACTCGTGGATTTGAGTTCTCCCAGACCCAACTGCCGGTAAATAAAAAATGGGAGTAAATTGACATTTGCTCCAAGGTCTAACAGTACTTGTTCGATTCTGAAATTTTCAATGACACACGACACAGTCGGACACCCTAGATCTTTGTATTTTGGAGGGATTTTATGTTGAAGCAAGGCACTGGCATATTCTGTCAAGAAGACTCTTTTTTGAACATTTTGACTTCTCTTGACTGTGCACAAGTCTTTCAGAAACTTGGCATAATATGGAACCTATTTGGTTGCATCCAGAAGTGGGATGTTGATTTTTACTTGCTTGAAGAGCTCATAAATTTCTGGCTGATTATTCAACTTCTATGCAGTTTGAGTATGTGAGGAAAAGGAGCAGGAATAGAACATGATGGTTCTTGTTCTCTTTGATGGCTCTGGTTCTTGTTCAATCATGGGCTCGGGTTCCTCTTCTTTCTCACATTTAGGCTCAATTGTTTTAGTCTCTATTGGTGGATTGACTGGGATTGACTTAGGTTTTGGCTTTGGAAATAGCATGTCTTTGATAGTCTTGTCATCACCTTGCCACTTCTTATTGTAGTGACAATTTGGGCTTAGGCTCGTGGAGTTTCGATGATTGTGGGATTTTTCACCTGAAATTGGTCTTGTGGTGATTTTGGTTGTGTAGGAAACTTGCCTTTCTTATGTGTTGTCATGGATTGGGTCAATTTTTGGATGTGGCTTTTAAGATCCTCGAAAGATTGAGTAGTCTGTGTTTTGAAATCAGTAAAAGCTTGAGTGGGACTATTGTTGTAGTTCATTTCACTGTGCATGAACTGATTCAGTGTATCCTCAAGGTTTCTTTTCTATGGTGGTTGGTATGGTTGGTATACGTAAGGTCCTTGAGGTGGTGGGTGTGAACCTTGTTGATATGTGGGAGGTCCTTGATGTGGTGGGTGCGAACCTAGTCGTTGGTTCATGGGAGTTGGCTGTGTGTTTCTCCAACTGAAGTTTGGGTGGTTCCACCACCCTAGATTATATGTTTCAAAATATGAGTTGGAATAAGGCTTGCTGAAGTTGGAGACAAGATTTGTTTGTTCCAACAGAACCACCTTGAATGCCGAAATGGTAGGACACTCCCCAATAGGTGTCCTGTCAGCACACAGATCCCACACACTTGTTCTATGGGAGAGCTAACATTAACTTAATGAACCTTTTTCATCACTAAAGCTTCAAGCTTTCAAGACATGGTGGATATTTTTGCTCTAAGGTCATCGTCATCTCTCAAGACATACATACCCTATTGGGAAGTAGATGGTTTGGCTTCAATAGTGGTAGGAGAGACGGATTCCCACATTTGAGAACTGTCAGATATGGTGTCAAAGTAATCGAATGCCTCCTCTGGACCTTTTTCCATAAACTCCCCTTGAGCCATCATTTCGACAAACTGGCGTAGTCTACTGGGCAAGAGGTCATAGAAAAATCCTACCAAAGTCCAATTTTCAAAAGCATGATGCGGGCAGGATTGGAGAAGATCTTTGAATCTTTCCCAGCTTTGCTAAAAAGTTTCCCCTTTTTAACCAAAAATTTTTTGATTTGTCTTTTAAGTGCATTAGTGCAGTGTAAAGGAAAAAACTTTCTAAAAAATTCATTCTGTAGTGCCTGTCAGTTAGGTATTGAAAGAGCTTTTAAAGAATTTAGTCATTGTTTAGCTTTATCCCTTAAGGAAAAAGGAAAAAGTTTCATCTTGGCCAGTTCAGAATTATCTTGAAAAGTTCTACATACTTCCTCAAAATCTTTAATGTGCAGATATGAGTTTTCTGTTTTCAGTCCATGGAGTTGAGGGAGTAGTTGAACTGTCCCTGTCTTTATAATAAAGGAGGGTGCATCTTCAAGAAAGATAAAACAAGAGGGGACACTATTTCTTGTGGGATTTAAGTAATCCCTCAGAGTTCGAATGTTAGGCACTTCCCCCTCTCTTACAGGAATTTCTTCTCGTCTCTCACCATTCACCATTTTACATTTACAAGAGTCTGCTACTGATATAGGTGAAAGTGGTTTAGGTTGATTCATAGACCCAGAGGATTCTGCTGACAAATTTTGATAGTGAGGAGTGTTTTCAAACATTCCTGTAATTAAAACAACTTTATACATAGTAAAGCAAATTTATACACAAAAAGTGAGGTCTTTTTACCTTTTACTATAAACACCTTTTGTAGTTCCCCAGCAACAGTACCAAAAACTTGACTTGATCCTAAATGTGTACACCTAAGTGCAGGCAGTCAAGTTGTAATAATAATCCGGTGAAGTCCAGAGTCAAATCCATAGGGAACTATGATTAGTGTTTAGAAGTAAGCAGTGAGAGAGACCAAGTAACTCGAAGTTTTGAGAATTTGAAGTTGTGGGATTTCCTGAATAGAATATAAAATTTTTTTCAAGATTGTTCTAGACAAAATATAAGATTCTTAAAATGTAACAGCCACCCTTTAGCTCGAGGATTAGAATATGTAATTGATTATCCGATTTATTTTGTTTGTGCTTTATGACTCAATTATCTCCCATGTCAACAGCAAGTTAATCGAAAAATAAAGATGGACTATGAAAATTAAGCACATGCTTCTGATGTCTTTCTAGAAGTTTACAAGAATTATCTGTGCCGAGACTTAACCCGTCAACAAACAAGCAAGTGTTTCTACAAGGCATCAAACCATGGCAGTAATGGTCCATTCTTTGAATAAATAGCAATAATGATGGAGATTGAAAGGTTGTCATGAAGAGCTAGCCAGAGTGCTTGCCTTGAACTAACGGGTCTTTCTATGCAGGAGTCATCCGTATCATAGATGGAGTCCTTGGTTATACAAAGTACCTCAACTTTGCTAGATGCATTTAATCATCCAATAATCAAGTGGAATATAAAGCATTAAAGCATAAAGGAGTTGCACAAACATAATTTTTGGATAATCTTTACATATTCATCACCTCTTACTAAAGAGTGAATGAGGAACTACTCACTTTTCATGACTTGGCAAAGCTAAAAAAGTGAGTGATATTCATCCCTCCAAGTAGAGGAGCTACTAAGTAAAGCAAACTAAAGAAAGAGCTTATCTTTAATAAAGAATAAGTGAATCATGTTCCACCCTTCATGGCTTTGGTAAAGCTCTAGAAAAGTGGAAAAGTTTCACTCTTCTAAGAGAGAAGGATGCTCAAGCAATGGAAGTGAAATACATGAACAATAAAAGTAGAAGAAAGCTAGTTACTTTCGAAGGGTTTCCACCACAACCAAAAGATGAGCTATGTTTCTTGATACTTGTAAATAAAAGCAAGTACAACTACAAGAGGAGTCTAAGCCTCTATTATGGTTGTCACAACATAAATGTAAAGACTTAACATAAATAAATAAAAGACTTCAACTACAAGGGGAGTCTAAGTCTCCATCATGGTTAATACAAATGCAAAATAAAAACATAAACAAGAGATGTACAAAAACTAGTTTTTTACTCTACTCTACAAGAGAAGGAGTTTTGCACCCCTTTTTTCTACAAAAGGAAGAATCCCCCCTCAAGCTCCCAACATGGGAGTATTTATAGGCAAGGAAGGGGAGGGGGGAAGATAGGAGATAAGAGAGGATGAGTGAATAGTATTTGTCACCCATGAAAATCAACTACTCTATAGGCAGTCTGTGGAGGACGTTTGAACGTGAATGTACGTTCGAACGTTGTCCTATGTTTTTCTTTGGGGACGTTCGAACGGTGTCTGACGTTTGAATATTTCTCGGGTCTTGCTTTATAAGCGTTTGAACGCCAGATGGGGCCTGACCTTTTCCACTCAAGTGATCTTCTGTCAAAGTTCATTTCCACACTATATGCAGAAGTTTGTTCTTCAATTGATTCCAAGGGACGTTCGAATGTTGAATGGCGTTCGAACGTGGTACTCAAGTGCTTCAAAGTCCTCCTTCTTTGTTTGCTCAACACGTCATGTCTCATCAGTCTGGCCTTCAATCAACTCAAGTGAACATTTGAACGTTAGTTGCGTTCAATCGTGGTACTCAAGTTCCTCAGGGTCCTGGTGCTTGACTGCAATACACTGTCTCAGCAGGCTGGTTTTGTCATAGTTCAAATGGACGTTCGAACGTGATTTGGCGTTCGAACATTCTTGCTTTGTTCCAAGCCTCTTCAATTTCATTCCCTAATGTGCTGGTTTGACATTCAAGCGTGACTTTTGTTGCCCTCAAAGCCCTTGTTCACTTTAGAACTTGAAATATCCTTACTTGAACTCCATCAAAGTACAATTAGTCCTAAAAAGGCATAATAATATGCTACATTTAAGTACTAATCACTTATCTCTTGATCTCTTACTTGGGTGAGTCCACATCTTCCTCTACCACTTTAGGACCCTTTCATCCTAGATATGAAAGAGAATCTGCTCGACCGATGTATTTAGAGGTGTATATCTTCGATTCTGTTTGTTTGGAGATGGGGGGCCCAGGCGATCTCGTGCACTTACTCTTTCGGTTCAATTCGGTTCTTCTTTAGGCTGCTTGGTTTTTATCCCTTGCTTGGTTGGTCACGCATCTTCTTTTCCTCATGCTTGTCCTCTGGGCTTCTCTGAGAAAGGAGAGTATACTCAGTATTCATGTGGTTGTGGGATCTTGACAAGAGCTCAGTCATGCTATGAGGTGTATCTTTGGAAGGGGAGAAAAGAAATTAGAATGGTTGAAGACCTCCTATAAAAGCTATAAAGGCTACCTTCTCATCAACATTGTCAATTTGTAGTGACTCTGTGATGAATCAGCTAACAAAGTTTCTGACTGTCTCATTTTTGGTTTGTTTTATATTGAGGAGGTAAGTGGGGGCATCTCCTATGAGCTCGACTGCAAATGAAGTGTGAGATAAAGGATTGCTAAGCTCTCCTAGTGAGATAATTGAGTTGGGTTTAAGCTTATTAAACCAATGTCTTGTTATTCCCTTAAGGGAAGTTGTGTAAGCTCTACACATGATTTGATATGGGACAGTGTGGAGCATCATTAGGGACTGGTAAGTCTCCAAGTGGTCGAGTGGGTCCTTCGTCCCATCAAAACTATCCATTATTGGCATCTTAAACCTCTCTAGGAGAGGGTAATTTGAGACATCTTAGGTAAAAAGGGACTCATTGTGTTGTAACAAAGCTTCTACAACTTTTGGGACTCGAGCTTTCATGATGTTCAAAACTTTAACCAACTTTTCATTAATCTCTTGGAACTTTTGTTCCCATTGGTCATTGACTTGTGGCTAGTTAGCCTCATTTTGGTTTTGCTCTTCGTTCTTGTGGTTATCATCTCCATGCTCTTGGATCTAGGATAAACCCTTCTTTGGGTGATGCTTGTTGGTGAAAAGCTAAAGAATTTGTTAGTTTAGACAAAACAATTTCTCCATTGTTTTCTCTAGTTTTTCCACCCTTGTTGCCTTTTCTTTTGGAGGCGTTGTAGTCCTCTTGTCCACTGGATGTGACTTTGACCGCTCGTTATTGTAGGTTTGATCCCTAATCGAATCCTTTGATCTTGTGAAAGCCATCAGATTTGAAGTCCAGTGAATGGATTATATTTGGAAAACTTGTTGCTTCCTACAAACGGCGCCAATTGATGATGGTTTAGAATGTTCACTGAGCTCCAGATGTGATAAAGACTTGGGCCTATCCTCTTGTACACCTACAGAGGCAAGTTAGAGACCGAAAAAGCTCTAGGGATTGACCCTCCAATAGTAAAGTCAGTTGGAGATTTTTTAAGGGATCAAAGAAAACTTTTGTTTGTGTTTTATTCACTTACCTCGGCCTCCTTTATGGCCTCGCTTCTTATAGGCCGCATGATTAGGCCATTAACGGATCTTACTCTGCCTATTTAAGCTGAATTTGTTATATTCCACTTGCTTTACCCAATCTTGCTAGCTAAGTAGAAGTGGTGGTTGAGTTGAACTAGTCAAAGTCCTTCTGAAGCATAACTCTTCCGAACTGCAGGGGTTCAAGAGATGGTTAGCTGCCCAGTTGGAACTAATCCGAGCTATTAAGCTTGGCATTCCAAGCACGTGGCTTTTTCCTTTTTATTAGTAGTGGTCATTGTTTCAGAATTTATTGTACTAATTAGCCGGTGCACGTTCCCTCGTAACTCTTTTAGTTAGAATCAAGCCGAAACTCTACGATTCTTTTTTAAAAAATCTAACTATTTTGTTGTTAGTTTGACCAAATTTAATATTGAAGCACCAATTAACAGACAATGAAAGTGTTTGAGTGCATAGATAATATTACAACCTTAATTTTAGTCTAGAGACAAACAATAACAGAAAAATAAAAATTGAAGACATGAAGGCTGTACAACAGTGTTTCAAAATGTAGCAAATTAAACTAACATATTGGAAGAGGGGCTCCATTCCAGCTCTTGAGACAATCCAACAATGGATCAATGATCAGCCCCTTGCACATTGCAGTAAACACCTTGTCAAACTCCTCTCCCGGCGATCGGACCTTCTCTCCAGTCAGTTTTCCTGTCCCCAGCTCTTCTCTCACAAACTTGTACAATGGATAAGACCTGAACTCCTTAATTTGATTAGGAATTGCTGGATTTCTGCTCTCGATCAAAGTTCTTGTGCTCTCAACCTCTTTTGGCAATAGGATCTTAAGTTCATCCTCGAAAGCTTCAATCTTTTGGAAGATCGAAGGGCTCACATTCTTCTCATTATCGCCATTTGTCAGTGTGTGTTCAACTAGAACTTGCCTTAATTTTTGCATTAACGGGCAGGTAGCACTGCAAGGATCATCAATATAAGCAAAAACATGTTCACGATCCACAACTCTAAGCAAATCCTTCTCATAAATCCATGATCGGTAAAGCTCCCCATTGACACCCATAGTCAGAGTTCTCTAAGCTACTTGGCTGACCGTATTCCTGACAGTATTCTTCAAATTCTCTTCCATATGCCTCAAATCAATAGCTTGGCATAGTGCCACAAGATATGTTGATGACATGAGCTTCAAGATATCAACAGCTTCAGCGATTTTTTATGAAGATATTAAGCCCAAGGAGTTCACATCTTGGTTGTGTTGCTCAGTGCTTTGGACATGGTTAGTGACCAGATTGGCTAGAAATTAAAGCTCGGAACAGTATGCTGCCATAGCAATCTCAGCTCCCTTGAAACCATAGTCCAAACTCGGGTTGCGTCCACTAGAGAGATTAGAAGGCAACCCATTATTGTAGAAGTCATTAACTAGCTCGTAGAATTGTGCAAACATGAGTTTTCCAATATATGCAATAGCCAAACTAGTATTATCCATGGAGACACCAATTGGGGTACCCTGAAAATTGCCACCATGTAAGGCCTTGTTCCTTGAAACATCGATCAAAGGGTTATCATTCACTGAGTTTATCTCTCTCTCGATCATCTTTGTTGCTGAACGGATTACTTCAATTTGTGGCCCAAGCCACTGGGGTGATGTTCGGAGAGCATAACGATCTTGTTTCGGTTTCTGCAATGGGTCCATGTCATGTAGCTTCAGAGCTGATTTAACATAAGAGCTACCATCTAAAATATGTTCCATAATAGCTGCAGCCTCAATTTGGCCCGGGTGATGCTTCAATATGTGTGTTAGATGGTTGGTAAATTCGGGTTTACCATTCATTACTTCAGCAAAAATAGCTGATAGAACTTCAGATAACACAACAAGTACATTAGCCTCAAAAAGAACCATAGAGGCCAAGCCAGAGCCAACAGCCGTGCCATTGACAAGTGCAAGGCCTTCCTTGGGCTGTAACTCGAAGAACCCACCATCGATTCCAGCTCGATGAAATGATTCCTCTGGATTGAGAGTTTCTCCCGCAGGTCCTACTGCCTTGGAGGTGGACCGGCCAGTGAGTAATCCGGCAATGTAGGATAAGGGGACAAGGTCACCTGAAGCGGAAATTGTACCATGGAGGGGCAAGCATGGAGTGATGTTGTGGTTGAGGAACTTTGTGATTGCTTCCAAGATTTCAAATCTAATGCCCGAGTAGCCTTGAAGAAGGGAATTGATCCTCACTTGCATTGCTGCTCTTGATGCTGAGTGTGGTAGTGTGTGACAAGATTCTGTTCCATTGCCAAAGATCCCAGCATTCAAAAACCTGCACAATTATATAACAGTTAATGAATAAATCAGACATTTTAAACTACGAGACTCTCGTCACATAAAAATTCAATTAACAACATTCTGTCACATTGGGATTGACTTTAATCACATCATCATGTCCTTTCTAAAAATGATGGGCCAATATTAAAAAAGTATTGTTTTTTATTTACAAACTTTCATTTCCACATCATTATATGTGATAATTTCGTATGAAAAAATTGATTTTGATGGAATTTTCATAATTTTATGGAGAGAGAGAGAGAGAGAGAAAGTGGTTACCTAATGAGCTCCGTCTGAAGAGCACCACCTTGTTTGGTCCTCCTATGAGAAGTAGAACCAAAACCATAGCTGCCTGTACCCTTGTTCATGTTCTCCATAACCCAGTCACTGCTTGCCTTAACTCCTGCCTTCGCCGCCTCCGAGAGCTCCACCGTGACAGCATTATCACGGGCTGCAATCGCCGCCACCTGCGATATCGTCAAGGTTTCGCCACCAAGCAGCACCACTGGCTTCCGAAACTCCGCCACCATCTTCTTCCCCTCATCCAAGTGGCTACCCTTTACTGACTCAGCTGCCACACCCCAGTTCAACGGGTCTTTAATGCAAAAACCCGAGTCCACACCGTTTGAATGCCCATTTCCCATGGCAGTGTCCATGTTCATATGCACTGGTTGTACTTTGAATGTGCAGAGCAAAAGGGTTGTGGCTTAAATAGAGAGTAGCTTTGAGTGTTCATACTGATTTTCGTAGGTGGGCATTGGCGTGGGAAAGGTGGGGGTGGACGGCCAAATGGGGGTTGGTTGAAGATCAATCTGGCCCGTTGATATGGTGTAATTTAATGGCTGAGATGCCAAAACGTTGGCGTGCTAGCATTACTGTGTTTTTTTTTAAAAATTTTCAAAGGGTTAAGAGCTAAAGATGAGAGAAGGGGTTGGTGGGGTTTGAAAATGTTGACAGTTTAATTGTGTTAAATCCATTCAGCAAGGCAAGGTTTGGAGGAGGGCTGGCCCTAGGCATAGGCCAGAGGCCGCAGCCTAGAGTCCCAAAAAATATTAATATTTATCGACCTCAAATTTGTTTAAAAAATTTAATTAAAATAATTTTAAGGCTCCCACTTTTAATTACTCTTAAAATTTTACGTACAATCTATAAAATAAATAAAAAAGTGTCATGACTTTAACGAGTTTGAACTTAATCTTAGTAAATTTGGATGATAAATATATAAAACTATTCGGCCCTCAAATTAGTAAGTAAATATGACTTTAACCAAATGTGACACAAATTATTAAAATATAAATGATTATCAGTAAAACATGCATGTATTAAACAAATTCTGACATAATACGATCAACCAATAGTCACTTTGCTTACTCTTCTTTTTTGTGTAAAAAGTTTCTTTTGCAGCCCCTCGTCATTTGATCATTTTAATCCCCACTAAATTTTCATAAATTATAATTTTTTCTTATCTTAAATTTGAGACCTTTTTTTTTTATTTGGATTTGTTTTTTACTCAACTTTTTTTAAATACACAAAAAACAAATATAGAATGACAGAAAAACATATTGAATTTGAGTACTTTTACTATTTAAAATTTTTACTGACATTCATATTTGTAAAAATAATTTAGTTGTATTAATAAATTTCAATTCTCTTTCTTTATTTTTTCAACTGATTTAATTGTATTTTAATCTTCAAATTCAACTTCAATTAATAATTTTTTTATAACTAAAGATTGAATGCAAAACTAATAATTTTATATCTCAAATACAAGAAAAATAATTTTTAAATAAATATATATTAATATTTTAATATTTATTTTATCTTATCTATATTATTATATTTCGTTGCACTGGGGTCCACAGAATATTTTCGCACAAGCCCCCGTTTTTGGTTGGGCTACCCCTGCTTTGGAGGATTCGGATTATGGATCCGTACCATAAACGAGTAGATTCAAAGTATGGGCCAATTCCAAGGTAAAAAAATAATAAAAATATTGTTTAATCCATAAATCATTATGAGATCTAGGTGTATTATAAATTTTACGTAGACGAAGGAAAGTAAAATTATATAAGTAATTATAAGTGTGGATAAACCAATAAATAATAACTCTTCATGGGTTACTCAAGAACTTATTAAAAATGTTTATAGAACTAATGAATCAAAAAGTAATTTTAGAGATTTTTGGTTTGAATAAAATAAATTCAATCTATTTTTTATTCATTTATTAAATGGGTTAGATTTATAACAAGTTGGATTAAATTCATTAACTCATAAATAATTAAAATTCTTAATAGACACATACTAGTACACTAAAATAAACGCACAAATTAATTAGTACACCAAAATGCAAACATTTCCATATACTAATACACTAAAACACACTCACTAATACACAACAAATACAGACACTAATATAATAAAACACACACACTAATACACCAAAAATAAATACACATATACTAATACAAACATATAATAACAAAAAAAAAAATACATTTAATAAAACAACAAAATACACACACATAATGAATCGTGGGTCAACCTATGGGTCATGAGTCAAATCATGAGTTGACCTGCAGGTTATGGGGTCACGGGCCAAATCATGGTCGACCCATGATTCATGCGTCAAGTCACACGAGTCATGGTTCAAGTCTTGATGTATTAGTGTGTGTGTGTTTTTTGGTGTACTAGTGTGTATATGCATTTTTTGATATATTAGTATATTTATTTGATTTTATTACATGTGTTATTTAATAGAAAGATAAATACTTAACTTAATGGGTACCTATTTATAACTCATCTTAATCCCGTTTAATTAAAATGAATCATATTATCCAACCTATTTAGAACTTGCATTAATTAATAAAGATACTTAATCCATTTATTTATATGTAGGTTGGAAGGGGTCAATGGTCCTTCTAAGAGAGTATAACAAAAGAAGAAAGTGACGAATAAATTAAACGCGTCTTGTAAACTACCAAGAGAAAGTGTTTGCTTTGTTTCTCATGTGCTTTCTTTTTTTCAAAATATTTTTGTATTATATTTAGAGATATTTAAGTTAATTTACACGCATTTTAATTAACTATTTTATCGATCTAATTAAAAGCATATCTTCCACGTCAAGACTAAAAAAATTACGAATGATAAATTCCTTATAATCTCATCCCCAAACAAGATATCAAATTTCAAATTTCAAATATTTAGGTTTACAATTCATAATTATCTCCCCTAAGATACCTTTGGTGTTTCGTGTTTGCGCTTATGAATTCAAAACACAATAAGTGCCTCTAAATTTAGTTGTTTTAAAGTTCTAGTAAATACTAACAGTGATTACCTACTTATACATATGTACCTTTCCAAAATTTACCATGCTTTTTTTGGGTAATTACCTTTTTTTTCAGTGAAAAACTTTGGTATGAATTGTTGTTTCTTGATACTCAGTTTTATTTTTGTTCTGGTATTACCGTCAAAAGTATTTGAATCAGCTTACAAAATTTTGATTAATTTCCTCTTCAATCTAGTTAAAAACATGTCATCCATACTAATTTTATGAGAAATAAATTTTTCATAGTCGGACTTGAACAAAATTGTCAAATTTTGAACTAGATCTTTTCATTAACAACAAAATACTTAGAGGTTTTACTCGAACATTCAATATCGTTTACAATATTTGCGAATATCTTACATATTTTAATTTATATATGCAAATATAAAGCTCTGAAATTAACTGCTCCATATTTGAATGCACATTGCACGAGTACAAATGAGCAAAACAATGAGGACCAAGCCAACTTGAAATCCTGTCAACATCACCATCTCTCACTTTCTCTGTCACTTGCCTCGTGAGTCCTGAGATAAGAAAATTTTTCCTCTTTTTTTTTGCCTTATTATTTTCCAATAAGAAGTGAGATGAACTCTAGAAATTTTAACTTATCTTCACTATTTTGACAAAAACGAATCTAAAATGATGACAATGTTTATTTTTAAAAATGAATATATTGTGGTTTCGAGTTTGAAAATTAGTCTTTAAATTAGGTAGTTAGAGACAAAACTATATTATCTCCCCTACACTCTGCTATAGACAATAACGTTCTACATTGCATTGGCCACTATTTTTTAAAGGGAACTCCTCTTCCTTTAGTTTGACGAGCAATTTTTGTTTTCGAAAAACGCATAAACCCCAGGATTCTCGTAAAAGAGGGACGAGTGGTAAGAGCCGACAAAGAGTAGTGTCAGTTCAGTAAATTCAAGTCTTTACGTTTATAGGGGCTCCCTGACAATCTCGAACCTTCTAAAAGTGAGAGGTATCTACGGACCGATGCTGCTACTTCATCTAGAAGAAAAGAATCATAGATATGCCAGTCATTAAAAGGAAGAACCACCATAAAAAAATTCCTCGTGTTTTGCCATTATGTTTTGTTATTTATAGGACGAAAATGGGTGATTTGGACTTGTTCATACAAGAAAAAGTCAATTTTAAAAGTTCTCTCTCAAGGCAAGTCACATTGGGTGACTAGTATATGAGTGAGAAATGGTCGAGAGATAAATTATATAATAGTTAATTATAGTTGATAGACAGTTGTAGGTGGTTAAAGGTAATGGATAACTAAAGTATGAAGAAAGTGGAGGCAATATAAGTATTTTAAATATGAACCCTAAATTTCTCCTCTCCCTTACAATATTTTGAAATTTTCCTCGAAACAAAAATGTATCATCTTCTACTTTTTGCATCTTGTCACTGATTAACTTCCAACTTAACAACAAGAAATTTTGTTTTACAAATAAAAGCAATGCATGATGATTAATAAGTGTCGAGCCACCAATCACAAGTGGCACAACTAAATATGAAAATAACTTCGTTTTGCAAATATTTGACTTAATTCTATATTCAGTTTATTTCTTACAAAAATTAACGATGAACAAACTAAATAAGAATCCCTCAACTGTTAAATACCAAATCATTTAACTGTAGAATGACCTATTTTTGAATTCTTTTGCCTCCTGGACATTATACATTTTCGTTCATCAAGTAATTTTGGTCAGAGGAAATTCTACTACAGGTACTATAAACAATAGAAAAGAATAAATTACGTTGCATATGGATAAAGTCCCACCTGTTTTGTATTATTAATTAACTCTATTCTTCTATCATTTGTATGAACACATCTCTCTTCCTATGATGATCACTTCATTTCGTAAGGTCTAAAATGGTCCACAAGTGTGAACTAACTATTTATGACAACAAACACCATCCTATTTCATTTATATAGAACAATAAATACTAAGCCATGTCAAAGAACAAACTTGTATATCTAGCGATATCTAAGAATTGGGTTATACATAGCGTAAAACTTGTACATAAAAGAATTGGGTTACACATACCTAAGCATGTTTGTCCGACTTGTCAAGGAACAATTCAACTTAGATATATATACTTTAGGGTCGAGCCTAATGATGGCAATTGTTGTTCCATTTTGTATAACAGTAGACTAGGTCCATCATTGTATATCATTAAAAGGGCTATAGTTTGAATTTTAATTCGTTGCTATGGCTTTTTACTTACTTTTGTTTGGTCAAGTTAGTGGAAACCCTCTACCAAATTCTTGACTGATTTTGCTTTGTGGTGACTTTTGTTGGTTGTCCCAATAAGTTTTTGTCATGCAAAGAAAACGTCAAACGCAAATAAACAATTAGTGAGAAATTGTCTTAGGGTAATTTCAACCAGTATTCAAATGACAGGTGAAGCACTCAACGATAAATATTTGACAGTTGTTTAGTCTCCATCCAATGTGTCAAATTTTCAGTTGGTAATTTTGAATTTGACAGTATGTTAAATTTGACATATGAATTTTGAAAAATCAAATCTTTTACAAATTATTATTTTATTGATTGAATAATCTATTGTGATGTTCATATAAATATATGTTCTACTTTTGATATAAATTTAATAATATTTTAAAAATTATTTTTTTAATAATATTTATTTTAATTGATCCCAAAATTTATTTTAAAAATATATATTAAATTAATATAAAAAAATTAAAGATAAAAGTATAATAAAAATAAATTATTTTTACATATGAATTAGAGTACTAATGTGGTTAAAATGTCAAATTTTACACATCAAAATGTCACGTAAGCCTTCAAATTTAAATTTGACATCGAAATTTTGATATTTGGAACATCTACCTACGCAATGAGTTTATCAGAAAATTCCAAGAACTACTATTTGTTTGGGTAAAACACAAAGAAATATGCCAAAGTTGACATTACAATTTAGACAGTATACATTTGCATTTTGTTGTATCCTATAAAATGTCTCTTACAGCTGGGAAAGTAGATTAGAGTTTAGTTTACGGTTAGGAAGCACGATATGGATGTGTGGTAAGGGTAAGATACGAAACGGATACGAGAATATTATAAAATTTTAAAAAATAAGCTACGGATACAGGCATAATACGTCTATAATAAAATATATTTTATATTTTACTATTATTTAATAACTTAAAAATTATAATTCTTAATAATTATTTATCAGTAGTTAATTTTTATCTTTAAAAAGATGTAATATCGTTTCATTATAATATATCCATAAAATGAGCATGACCAATTAGTTGATTTATTTACAAGTTTTTACTTTTTATTTTTAAGATTATTGTGTACCTAACTTATTTTTTCATACTCTTTTGACATGTTATAGATAATACTTAAAAGGAGAATTATTTCCAGACTCACTGACATTTTTTATTTAATTACTTAAATCCCCTGTTATATGAAATATTACACACAGACTCTTGAAGTTTGTACGCGCATAACATTTATACCTCTGATATCAATGTCCGTTAGAATATCTGTTAATACATTATATTCAGACCTCCTAAATTTTATAGACGTTTAATACTTTGATCCCTCAAATTTAACATGTTGTACATGGATAAAAAATAATCCAATCAAGGGCAATATTGATTGGAGCATCTTCAATGAAAATGCAGTATGCTTCATCATACTCAATTGGAAGGGGTTAAGCATCATTTTATCCATTGCTTCTGGCGCACTTAAGCATGAGCCTCATGAAACTGCATCACTTGATCTATTTATTGGGAGGAGAATGAGAACATGATATCAAGGTGCCAAGAAATAATGCTATTTATTACACTACGAGTAACTCTTTGATTCTCCGTATATGAATTCAACTTTTTTATTTTTAATTTGGGCTGTGGTATAAACATTTTATTTTCTTTGATTAATACAGTAAATACGTTGTGAATATGGTAGTGAGCGATGAAGATTTCAAGGTGAACATACACACTGTATAGGTATTTATTTTACTAGTTATATATTGTGTTTTAGTGATTAGTGTTTGCATATCTATCATTACTTCGCGTTTAATATCCAAATTTTGTGGTGTTGTTCTGTATTTGTTTTACTAGTTAATATAGCAAATGATTGAATGCATTTTAATTGTACAAATTGGGTGAAGGGTAAGTTGTAAAGCGATTTTTGTTTGATTTTTTTGGTTTGAATAATGGCTCAAAGGTTATTTGTACATGGTATATTTGTATCGTCTTTTTGTGGGGGAGTGATTATTGCGACCGGATTGGCTCTTATTTTTCTCTTTTTGTGGTGACAATTGGTTTCACCTATTTTTTTTGGATGCAACGACTATGATTAGCTGTGCTTTTGGTTTTGTGGTGGGTTATTGTGGTGATCAACTGAGCTTTGGCTTTTGTTTTTGTGTGGATGATTTGTTATAGAAAATATGTATATAATTAAATTATATTAAGTTGTATGAAGTCTAACTTATATATTAATCTAAATAGAATGTATAGAAGTAAAAAACAGTGCACTCACAGGGACGCTAATCTGCACGAACAATAAATAAGAAAACCAAAATTTCAATCCGAGCCTTATGAAATACAATCTCTTTAAAATAGATTTACTCCCTCTCAGTGCTAATATTTGATGAGCAATTGTCTCCAAGATAAAATGAATTTTACCTTCTTGAAAAAATAGTACTTCAATCTTCAAGATTCTAGCGAACACAACTTGTGTTTATACTTGAATCGAACCAAAAGAACAATGTAGCAATATGCAAAGAGAGAATAAATATTCTAAAACTAAAATCCAAATAGGATGAATTGAAATGGTTAGAGACTATTTATTTATAGACTCTTGGTGGCTATTCAGATTGCCTAAAGAGGCATGGGTTCCCAATGTTTGAATTGAAGAGACATACTCTTTTAACCCGATAAGTCATTTCTGGAACAAGTAGACAGGAGTATACTTTATTTCAATTTGGGACAAGTCATGAAGCTCGCTAAGAGTATATTAACTTATCAAAGTGTTGGTCTTCTTTTAATTTGGGACAAGCCATATTTTACTACACCAATTCTAGTTTATTTCATCACTTCAAATAGGTCATTTTGAGAGATAATTTCTCATCCAAATCTTAAAAGTTTTGGACAAATAAATATACTACGTTAATCTCCTCGCGGAGGAGAATGCGCTTAAACTTGGCCCCACCAATTTCGAGGTATGGGTCCTATTTTTATTTAGGCCTCAAGTTACTCAAATACACTTGTTTAAAACAATTTTTTCCAACATGATTTTGGTGATCAACTGAGATTTTTTTTTACTACCTGTTAGGTTTTTTTTATCTCATATGGCACTGTGACCGTCGTTATTAGGTAGGTAATATTTTATACTTTTTGTGATGTGTCATGGTGACAATGGCATCAAAAAAAACTTTGTTTTTGACTTATGGCATTTACTGAAATTATGCATACAAAACCACCAATTAAAACTTATTTCTTGCTCTTTCAACTTTTTTCAATTGATTGTCATTTGCTTCAAATTACTAAAACTATAATTTTTTAATTCGTTATATAGTGTCTTTAGGTATAGATAATTTCTATTATATCTATATAATAAAATACAATGAGTTTTGAATCCAAATACAAAGAGCAATTGAGAACATTACGTAATAAAATAAGACCTCATGCGACGGACGACGTTGTGCAAAACAGTCTCAAGTTATGGACGTCTCTAATCATTTCGATCTACCATATCAAATTAGCTCTTAAAATTTTTTGCCGTTCAAAATTTAATTTCCAAAATTGACATCTGAAATTTAATCCCCCAAATTCTTCCCTAATTTAATTCACTACAGCTGGCCCCAAGTTTGGTCTCTCTCCTCTCTCCTGCAACTTACCAGTGAGACACACTCACCCGGACTCTCTCCTCATATGACGTCCCAAAAATCAGGGGTCCTTAATTTAACAAAATTCGGACAAAGTCTCCTTTGTACGGAGAGCTCTACCCAAAAACACAACCTATGTCATATACAATCACATGACCCATCTGAGGTCTAATATACAATATTGACCACACCGGGTTCATTTATCCATACTCATATAAAAACATTTAATCACATGACTCGTCCGAGGTCCAATATACATTAATTCATACTCTCACATCTTGAATTTATGCATTAAATATAGTTAATACCAATTCAAAATTACAATTCTTTTACATACATTACATGCCCAACAAACTAACTTTGCAAAAGTTTTGCAAAAATGGATTAAAAGCCACAAGTCAGCATTTCTTCATCACTGGGGCCCCGGATAAGCACCATCCAACGACGTGTATCTCCCACCTGAAATATTTTCCCGTATAGGGTGAGCTACGCTCAATAGAGTATCTCATACAAAGGCTACTCTCCAACCTAGATACATATTAAATGTGGACATACAACAATCAACAACCATTATCCATTCCAAACAAGAACATGTAATTCAAGATGAGAATTCTACCATGTTATGTCATGATATAAGATGATACTCACTCATACACTTTAACTCGAGTCCTCATCGACTCCCACAATACAATGCAATGTACGTATGTATTACATTTGTCATTGGTGAAAAACATCTAATGTTTGCTTGAAATAAAAGTCATGTGTTTATAAAACCAAATCATTATTGGATGTTACCCATCAAATGAGTACTTTATAACACAAAATCATGTATCTTTATGGGGTATCGAACTTTGAAATCACACCGCTGGCTCTGTATGCCATTACACTTTTATGAAATTTCATCATAGAGAAGTGTATGAACCAAGTAGCCGGGTTTTTCACCTGGGGGAGAATCTATCCCTTCTTGCTATACCCGACATAAGTTTTTCATGCAACCATATGACTCAACGGAATCTTCGATCCTACTTTTCCGAGTCCACTTATCAACCACCAAGTATGGTGTTTGATCAACCATTCACACACACCTACACTCATGCCCAATGCCTATGAATGTGATGCCAACAACATGCCCACTATGAAATGAATGTCAAATGAGCAATTTAACCATATATCATCATATTCCATGACAACTTACATCATATGCATATAATCACCAAAATTTATCACACCGTCAATATATCACTAAGCATATATCAACAACAATATCACAAGCATGTTAGTACATAATCTATGTCACTAACACATTTCCTTCACAAAGGCACAATATAGACACATAGCATGCTCACATAATACCAAATCCCAAGAAATTACACAAGGAACTTCCACACCTCAAATTCAAGCTAGACATTGGTTCAAGACATTTCTATACACATTTCCTCATTTCCATAACAACAAGCAAGTTCTATACACCTAACCATTTCCTATGGACACCATTGGTTAGAAATAAACCAAAGTAGGGGGAACCCTACCTCTTGAAGCATAAAATGAAAGGTAGAACCTTCAAGAACACCAACCACAACTTTAAACTCTTGAGTTTCCAAAAATCTTTTCTTTGAAACTTCAGTGAAATCCTTCGTTGTCGGTACGGTACATAACCCTCGTCGATATGATCGAATTTAACTCTTGGCTCGAAGAATTTCGATTGGCGAAACTCTGTGAATCGTAGAGAAAAGCCTTGAAATTTATGTTTTTCTTCTCCTTTTCCTTTCCTCTCTTCCTCATACGTTACACACTGATTTCAGAAGATATTTCTTCTAAAAAATCAGATTTTTACCAATATTTATTGTGACTCCCCTAAAATCGGGAGTCCTTTGTCAACTATTGACCATCCGTCAATCCGCGAAAATACCCATGATTGTCGCCTAATCCGACGTTACGTCAATAGAATCCCTTTAACTGGGATTGTTACCCACGCGTACAACACATGCATATTTTGCCATTTGACCCAACCAGGTCCAATATACCACGATTTATCATTATTTTATGTCCATTTATATCCTTGGAACCAAAGAACTCAAAGTCCAAAAGCATTACAAAACAATTTTAAAAATTCAAATTTTCGGAAGACCTACTAGTAGGTTTTGTCTGATAAACCAAATTCTGCCTTACAAGATCCTACCAGTAGGTCTTGCCCACTGGACCACGTTCTACAGATAGGTCCTACCCAGACTTGTCTGTTTCACCTGTTTTCAATTTTCAATCCATTTCAAACCTACCCAAACTCATATAACATATATTTGTACATCAAATATAGTTAAAACAAGTTCTATTACAATCATTTTTCAAACGATTACATGTCCAAATCATAAATTTCACAATGTTTTACAAAATATGAATTAAAGGACGCAAATCGGCCTCTCTTCATCCTCGAGGCCCCGAATAAGAACCGTCAACCGGCGTGTATCCCCCACTTGAAATATTTTCCCATATAGGGTGAGCTATGCTTAATAGAGTATCTTTTACAAAGGCTACTCCCCAACCTAAGTGCATATGAAATGTGCACATGCAACAATCAACAACTATCATCCATTCCAATCAAGAATATAATTATATGTTAGAATTTTACTATGTCATACCATGAAATGAGATGAGACTCACTCATGCAATTTACCCTGAGCCTTCTCCGGCTCCTTTCAAACCATGCAATGCTACATGTAAAAAGAAAACCTAGGGCATTCCAAGTCCCCCATCATTGATGTTTAACACCGAATGACTATTTTACAAAACAAATTTATGTGTCTTTATTTGGGTATCAGATTTTGGAATCACACTCTGGCTCCGTACGCCATTACACTTTTTTAGAATTTCACCACAAGGGAGTGTATGAACCAAGTAGCTGGGTTTTTCACCCGAGGAAGAATCTATCCCTTCTTGATATACCCGACACAAGTTTTTTTTTTCATGCAACTCGACCGAATCTTCAATCCAACCCTCCTGAGTCCACTTGTCAAGCACCAAGAATGGTGTTTGATTAAACCATGTACACACACCCACACTTATGCTTAATGCCCATGAATGCGATGCCAACTTCATGCCCAATATGCAATGTATGCCAAATGAGCAATTTAAACCACATATCAACATATCCCATGGCAATGTATATCTTAAGCATATAATTACTACAATTTATCATGATACTAATATATTAACAACATATATCAACTCTTTCATACTCAATAACCATTTACAAGCATGTTACTACATAATTTATGTCAATAACATACTTTATTCACAAAGGCATAATATCAACACATAGCAAGCCACATAATACCAAATTTCAAAAAATTTTACAAATGATATCCACATGTCAAGTTCAAGCTAGAAATTTGTTTAAAATATTTCTATATCCATTTGCTCATTTCCATAACAATAGGCAAGTGACATATATAGTTATACCCCTACCCATTCCATGTGGACATCCTAGGTTAGAAATAAACCAAAGTAGGAGGAAACCCTACCTCTCAAAGCGTAAAACAAAGTGTAGAGAACTTCTAGGACACAACCCCAACTCCAAACCCTTAATTTCCCAAAATCTTCTTTTTGGATCTTCGGTGAAATCCTTCGCTCTTGGTATGGTTACGTAGCCCTCGTTATTATGATTGACTTTAACTGTTGGTTCGAGGGATTCCGACCCCCAAAACTCCGTAGATCGTAGAGGGAAGATAGAAATTTTCTTTTCTCTTCTCTCTTCACTCTCTCTCTCTCTTCTAACCTGAGAAGTCAGATGGAATAGGGAGAAAAATCAGATATTTCTCCCTATTTATACCATTTAGTTGTATGGTTCACATCGCGCCACACATTTCTTATTTTCGAGTCCGTTTTTGTCCCGAAACGTTTAATTTTATCTCGGTTTAAGCTCAAATTATTTTTATTTGAACTTTTCTTCAAATATAAGGAATTTTATAAATTTTATTTTTTGGGACGTTTGTGAGGTCACCCGATACCCAATTGTCTCATAAAACGTAAAAAATTTTACAATCTTGGAATTTGATAAAAATTGACTAGGCAACTCGATTTTGCGAGACGAATCAAACGGTAAAGTCCGTTGTGTCCTCTGAGCTCTATAAAAATACGTATTTTAATTTTTGTATTATAGTGATAAATTATCGTTTTACCCTTTTTCAGAAAAAATTCAAATTTACCCGGACTTCACATTCTTCCTTCGTTAAAAGAATTTCATCCCCGAAATTCACACACACATGCACATTTAACCACATGCATATGCAACAAGTATAACATACTTATAACTACAAAAATGTACCTCCATCCTCAAATAAGAAAGGATAGCTACTACGGATAGTGTCCTCGCGTTCCCATGTCGCCTCCTCCACTTCGCAGTACTGTCACAGCACTTTCACTAGCCTCACGGTCTTACCTCGCAAAACCTGGTCCCGGCTGTCCATGATACGCATCGATCCCTCCTCGAAGGTCCCATCTACATCAATGAAAGGCTCGCTCCAATCCACCACATGAGTCGAATTTGGGGTGTATTTTCGAAGCATGAAGAATACCGAGTGAACACCTAATAGAGAACTTCTAGGACACTACCCCAACTCCAAACCCTTGATTTCCCAAAATCTCCTTTTTAGATCTTCGGTGAAATCCTTCGTTCTTGGTATGGTTACGTTGCCCTCGTTGATATGATCGAATTTAACTATTGGTTTAAGGGATTCTGACCGCCGGAACTCCGTAGATCGTAGAGGGAAGATAGAAATTTCCTTTTCTCTTCTCTCTCTGTTTCTCTTCTAACCTGAGAATTCAGATGGAATAAGGAGAAAAATCAGATATTTCGCCCTATTTATACCCTTTAGCTGTGCGGTTCACGTCGCGCCACACGTTTCTTATTTTCGAGTCCGTTTTTGTCCCAAAATGTTTAATTTCATCCCGGTTTAAGCTCAAATTATTTTTATTTGAACTTTTCTTCAATTATAAGAAAATTTTATAAATTTTATTTTTTGGGACGTTTGTGAGGTTACCCGACACCCAATTATCTTGTAAAACGTAAAAAATTTTACTATCTTGAAATTCGATAAAAATTGACTGGACAATTCGATTTCGCAAGACGAATCCAACGGTAAAGTCCGTTGTGTCCTCTGAGCTCTATAGAAATACGTATTTTAATTTTTGTATTATAGTGATAAATTACCGTTTTACCCTTTTTCGAAAAAAGTTCAAATTTACCCGGACTTTACATTCTCCCCCCTTTAAAAGAATTTCATCTCCGAAATTCACACACACATGCACATTCAACCACATGCATATACAACAAATATAACATACTCATAACTACAAAATGTACATCCATCCTCGAATAAAAAAGGATAACTACTACGGATAGTGTCATCGCGCTCTCATGTCTCCTCCTTCACTCTGCAGTGCTATCGTAGCACTTTCACTAGCCTCACGGTCTTCCCTCGCAAAATTTGATCCCAGCTATCCATGATGCGCATCGGTCCCTCCTCGAAGGTCCCATCTGCATCAATGACAGGCTCGCCCCAATCCACCACATGAGTTGAATCTGGGGTGTATTTTCGAAACATGGAGACATAGAATACCGAGTGAACACCTGATAGATTTAGCGGTAACGCCAACCGGTAAGCAACTGTACCAACCTTCTCAAGTACTTCGAAGGGCCCGATATACCTCGACGACAGCTTTTTCCACTTGCCAAACCTGACCACTCCTCTCTTAGGCATCACCTTCAAGAAGACATGATCTTCCACCTCAAAATCTAAAGGTCACCGCCGTCTGCCGGCGTAGCTCTTTTGTCAGCTCTGAACCGTGGGAAAACGATTTCGTATAAAGTCCACTTTCTTTGAGGTATCTCTAACCAATTTCGGACCCATAGAGGGTCTTTTCCTACCTCCGTCCAACAAGTCAGAGAATGAAAAGACCTCCCACAAAGTGCCTCATAGGGTGTCATCTGTATGCTCACTTGATAATTGTTGTTGTAGGCAAACTCCACTAAGGGTAGGCACTCTTTCCAACTATCCTTGAGATCTAAGACGCATGCTCGTAGCATGTCCTCTATAGTCTGGATGATTCTCTCTGACTGACCGTCTATCTGGGGATGAAAAATAGTGCTCATCATCAACTACCATGGCTCGCTGAAAACTCTCCCAAAAATGAGTCGTAAACCTAGGATCTAGATCTGATGCTATAGATACGGGCACCCATGCAACCGGACAATCTCCCGTATATACAATCTGCAGAATTCCTCTAGTGTGAAGGTCATCCGCATAGCTAAAAAGTGTGTCGACTTTGTAAGTTGGTCCACTATCACCCATACCGCGTCATGCCCTCGCGATGTTTTGTTGCAAGTGATTCACAAAATCTATCGTTATATGCTCCCACTTCCACTCAGCTACCTCCAAAGGCTGGAGTAATCCTGTTGGTCTATGGTATTCAACTTTCACCTATTAACATGTGAGACATCGGCTAACAAAATTTTCAACGTGTTTCTTCATTCCGCTCCAATAATACTGGCGACGAAGATCATGGTTCATCTTCATGCCACCTAGATCCACAGCAAAACGGGAGCAATAGAACTCTCTAAGGATCTCCTCTCTCAGCTCTGCAGACTAGGGAACCACAATTCTTCCCCTAAACTAAAGACTACCATCTGTATGAATAGTCCAGCCCTCGTCACCTGTACTTGACTGTACTCGGTCCCTAGTGGATAAAATCTCTGTATCCTGTCCCTGGAACTCGATCACTATGCTCAGTAGGGAAGGCGTAGCCACCAAACTCTCCAAAATACCATAAGCCTGACCCATATAGCGTAGCTCGAACTATCTCACAGTCTCGAGCATCTGCCACTCCCGGGAAGCCACACTAGCCAAGACTCCCTATGACTTCTGGCTGAGTGCATCAGCCACCATATTTGTCTTACCAGGATGCTAATGTAAAGTGAAGTCATAGTCTTCCAGGAACTCCCTCTACCTGCGTTGCCTAATGTTGAGGTCCTACTATGTAAAGATGTACTTTAGACTTTTATGATCTAAAAATACGTCAAACTGCTCACTGTATAGATAGTAGCGCCAAAACTTCAAGGCAAAGACTATGACTACTAACTCCATGTCATGCGTAAGATAGTTTTTCTCGTGAACCATAAGCCAAGAACCATAATCCACCACTTTTCCTGATTGAAATGTAGAGAATTTCTAGGACACAACACCAACTCCAAACCTTTGATTTTCCAAAATCTCCTTTTTGGATCTTCGGTGAAATTCTTCGTTCTTGGTATGGTTACGTAGCCCTCGTTGATATGATCGACTTTAATTGTTGGTTCGAGGGATTCCGACCGCTGGAACTCCATAGATCATCAAGGGAAGATAGAAATTTCCTTTTCTCTCATCTAACGTGAGAAGGCAAATGGAATAGGGAGAAAAATCAGATATTTCTCACTATTTATACCCTTTAGTTGTGCTGTCCACGTCACACCACACATTTCTTATTTTCGGATCTATTTTTGTCTCGAAACATTTAATTTCATCCCCGTTTAAGTTCAAATTATTTTTATTTGAACTTTCCTTCAATTATAAGAAAATTTTATAAATTTTATTTTTGGGGATGTTTGTAAGGTCACTCGACACCCTGTTATCTCGTAAAACATAAAAAAAATAGACTATCTCAAAATTCAATGAAAATTGACTGGACAACTCGATTTCGCAAGATAAATCCAACAGTAAAGTCTGTTGCGTCATCTGAACTCTATAGAAATACGTATTTTAATTTAGCATTATAGTGATAAATTATCGTTTTGCCCTTTTTCGGAAAAAGTTCAAATTTACCCGAGATTTACATTTATAGCCCTTGGTGCACGTCGCGTCATACGCCCCCTTTGTCGAGGTCTGTTTTTGCCCTGAAACGATTAATTTCATCCCGGTTTAAGTTCAAATTATTTTTATTTGAACTTTTCTTCAATTATAAGAAAATTTTATAAATTTTATTTTTAGGAACGTTTGTGAAATCACCCGACACCTAGTTGTCTTGTAAAACGTGAAAAATCTGAATATCTCAGAATTCGATAAAAATTGACAGGGTAACTACAGAAATACATATTTTAAATCTGCATTATAGTGACAAATTATCATTTTATCCTTTTTCAGAAAAAAATTCAAATTTACCCGGATTTTACACCTCAAGCCCTAATTCAATATTCTAATTCACGTGTTTGAAGGTGTTGAATCTTTGTATTCAAGTGCTTTAGCTTGATATAATTTTTAGCATAACATGTGTTTGATGAAATGTCTCCATGAGTGTCTTCAAATTTGAATTTATGTGTAATTGTATATGGACTCGAGCAGTTTGGAAAGTATTTCTTTATATGAACCACCAAAGTGCATTTAGAAATTAGTTGTTTCTTGGATGGGCCATTGATGTTCTCTGATTTTTTATTTATTTATTTATTATTATTTTTTTGCTTTTCTATTTTCAGTTATATTATAAACTACCATTGTTGTTTCCAGTTGCGAAACAATTTTTATTTCTACATTGCTGATGTGAGAATTTTGCAGACTTCAGCATCTTTCCAACCATGTAACCACTATTACCTGTATTTTTTAAAATTGCCTGAAAATATGATGACTTTGTCCCCGTGCCTTTTGATGAAGATGCGTGGCTTGCTTGCTTTCAAATTTCTTTTTGAATTGATCCTGTATCATATTTGTAACTAGAGACAAATGATTTTTGAAATCTTCGATTGCCACTATTTAGTATCAAATTTCTCCTCATAACTGAACATGAGGTGAGGTATTTATTTATTTTTTGGCTTCTGCTAGATCTCTGGGTAATTTTTATGTGGTCAATTTTTTGTGTTACATAGCTTTTTCGAGCACGGGTTATTATTAGATTCATTTGGATATATCTTCTCCCCTCTAATAAACATGCAGAAGTAGAATTCGGGTTCACTTGAGTTCATCTGCTACCAACTTCAGTAAAAGCTGGTATTGTGATTGGGTTAATCATTAGATATGTCTATTATCCTTATCGCCTATAAAGTTTGCTTTGTGATTTTGATTTATAGCCACAAAGGATTTATAGCACTTAAGGAATCATGCTCGCGCGAAGGTAAGCCTATTTATTCTCTTTACGCCATAAAAAATATATGGCTTACTCATTATTTAATCAATAATTGGTTTTAAATGTATTTGACTGGTATAGGTGACGAAAATGGTAAAAGTGTGACAAGAGCGTAATCACTGGGCATTTTTCTTTCATCCTCAGTCCAGTGGTGGATCCAAGGAGATCAACTGCTTAGTTAATTTTTTATTCGTTTTACTTTGAAAGATTTCATTTGTTTGCTGAAATAATCAGAGACAAAAGGTGTTCTGAGATGTTGCTGCAAAATAGCCGAGTAACAATTAGAATAGTTTTAGAGTTTGTCATCAAGTAAATAAAATATCCGACTCAATTTTTCTTGGCTTTCAATGCAAGACAATTGCATTTGGTTTTTGTGTTGAAATGCTACAATTGTGTCGACTGAGAGTAATGGAAATATACAGGTGGATTGCTATGGTGAACTTAATCAGATGAGAAGGGATGTAAGTAATTTACATTATTACCATAATTTGGTTTTTATTGTTGATTTTGTTGAGAAGAAATATTATGCATGCAAATAAAAAAACATCTCTAGCTGGCAACCAACTTCGACATGCAAATATCATCAATTATGGCTTTTGAGAATTTTCTTATTTAGATTTGATTGTTACATGCCCTTGGGGTCTCAAGGAATTCTTTTGTCTACGATATTGGGCGCCAAGATTGATTGGCTTTTTTGCTTTCTTTTTTGAATTGACAATTTTTGTGTCTTATTGTTCATTACTTGTTTTTCGCACAACTCTAGACATTTGAATTCGTCCCATTTGTAATTCAATGTGAACACCTATTATGTGAACTCAAATAATGAAGATGTTATTTAGTTCCTGTGGCAGTTGGACAGGGCATAACTATTGTGACAATTTGAGCTTTGTTTTTCTTTTAACTAATGTTATTTTTGATTATTTAATTTTTTTATGATTTTGTATTTGGTTTGGATCTTAGTTGGATTGTGAGAGTTCCTTAGTTTCAATAGTTTGTTTGAGAATTTTGGTATTGTATTGAGTATATTGCCTTTTGTGTACAACGATTGTGATCTTGAAATATTGATGACGTGAATTGGGTAGATTATTTTTTTTTTTGAAGATTGTAGTGGGTTATATGGAGGAATTGAGTAACTTACTTTGTGGATCCCCCATTCCCATGATTATTTGGTTTATTATATGTTTTTGCATTTAGTTATGCACTAAGTTAAAAATTTGGGTATCATTGCTTTGAGGAATAGCTAAAGATTAGATTATCGCAGTTCAGGAAGAAAAAATATATTAGGTTGTCAAGCATTGGCAATTATTTACAATTTTTTTGTTTATTACGTAATTCTTTTAAGCACGAATAATATATATATATATATATATATATATATATATATATCTTACTATCTTATAAATAATCAAATTACTGTTGAAACTCAATTTGTTTCCTTCTCTCCCTCTCTTCTTTTTTTACTTAATTTTCTTAATTAATATAATTCTAGTCAATAACTAACACCTATATTTTTTTAAATTCTCCCACTAACCATCTTAGTGTATCATGTTCACCTTACTATTTGCTGATTTTTGAACCACTCTATCTCAAATTTTTTTTCCTCTTCACCGTCTTACCAGCTCACTTTTCTTTCCCTTCTCCATCGCCTTGTTTCATAAATCCGCAACCTAAATATACACTATACATTTCAATTATATATATACTAGTTGATGCACACGTATATTGCACGTGAACCAATTCATTGAAATATTTGAATATATATATATGACTCGAGATTTATGAATTATATGTTTCTCTTGTTCAGTTTAGATTTACTGATTATTGTATTAATTTTAAGTAACCAACATCATGGACTTGAATGGTTGCCCTATTTTATGATTTTATTTTAGAACTTGTCACGTGAAACTAATTATTTTTAAATTAATTTAATTTGTGATACAATAGTAATGGTGAATATTGTTGATTGATAAACATCGATTGACCTTTAAGCGGTAGAACAACCAGTCATGCAATATGTACATGAATTCAAATAATGATTATAATAATTTGTCTCCAAATACGTAGGAGGAGAGCCTAAACTTCTCAGTGATGCAGCTTTTATCAAAGTAACAAAGTAACTTTTAAAGTTTTGTTAGAAAAACCTTGAAGAATTTAATCTTGAAGAACTATGGGCAAGCTAAAGCAACTTATCAAAGTTGTTGACCACATGCTTGTAAAGCTCAAACTAAATATAGCAAAAGGCTCAATTACAGTACAAATTCATGACAATTTCAAAGCTACGAATCAATGAGTCCTCAACTAATCAATCTATACTACTTCTAAAAGTGGCTTAAGGTGAAAAACTTTTGATTTCCTTAATTGCCCTTTAATAATTCTATAATGCCTACTTTAACCTTATTTCAAGAATTCTTATAGATTTATTGGTTACATTAATTTAATTAATAAATTCATTGTTTGGTTTTTGAATATCTTATTTACAAACATTACAGATCTTATCCAAACTTGATTTTGATTGACCACAATAGCCTTATAAAAAAAACTAATTCCTTAAACAATCTTCATTTCGTCTTCTCCAATTTATTACATAATTTGATCTTATCCTTTCATCCTTTTACATTAATCATGTACATAAACTTGACATTTTATTATATTCATTTGAGCTATAATAATTAATTTTAATTTTGGATTTTCTATTTTTTTTGCTTAATCTTATCGATATTTATGCTATTTATAAAAGTACACTAATTGGAAACTGTACAAATTCTTGACAATAAATATTTCAATTACTATTATAATATCCCTTTAATTTTTTTTTCAAATATCTTCAACATATATAACTTGTAAAGTATACAAATTCTTGACAATAAATATTTCAATTAACAATGAGAATGTAAATCATTTCATCTTCTACTATCTGACTTCCAAGATAACTATTTAATGATTAAACATTCAATGTAATGATTATCAATTGTGTATTGGAAGTTAACAATTTCATGCCTCTTAGCATAGTTATCAAAATTATACGATTCGTGATTCGATTCGTACGATTCGGTTTGATATAGATACAAAATAATTCGTATCCTATATGAGAATCTTTTGAGTTGAATCGCACCTAAATCATATGATTCATACAATTTAATTCGTATCGCATGAATCGCACGATTCAATCACCTTTTTAAAACTCAAGTTTTTTGGCAAAACGATATCGTTTTTAGGGGTGTTCAAATTTTCAATTAGTCGCAATTTCCTACCCTACCCGACCTTATTGAACGGCTAGCCAAAAAAATCGGGTAGGAATGCGGAAGAATTTTTGGTCTTCCAATTAAATCGGGTAGGAATGCGGAATAGCTATTAATTTTCGTATTTCTACCCTACCCTACCCGCATTAATATATATATAAACTAAAAATCCTAATTCTCTAACCATATGTTTTAAACTTAAAGTAATTATTACTGTATTTGTACGACAATTATAATTGATTGATGTTGATGCTTTCTTGTGTTTTATTGTAATTATTTTAGGTTTTTGTGTTATTGGTTTGTTATGTTGTTAAATTAGTGCATGTTATTTAATTGAATTTTTAAAATGATCTAAAAATTAATAACTACAAAAGTATTCACCTAATTTCCTACCCGATTAATTTAGTCAAAAGTCGGGTAGGAATACCACACTTGACTAGGTAGGGTAGGTCAAGAAAAAATTCTTCTGCAAAATATTGGGTAGGAAGATAGAAGACCATATTTTTTACCCATAGGGTAGGGTGAATACCCCTAGTCATTTTGTTTGCTAAATAGTAAAATGAAGTCGTTTTGTTTGCAAAGGAACCCACGCCCTAATAAAAACTCAACCTCTGTGCTCATTCTCTCTCTGACGTCGTCTAAAGCTCGTCTGGCGTTGTCCAAAGTTAAAAGTCACGGCTAATGCTCTCGCATCATCGGTTGATTTTTACTCTCAATTCTTTCATGAGTAGTTTGTTAGATTCTAATTTTTTTGTTTCAAAATGTTGGTTAGTATGTTTTTTTCCAATCATTTTTCTTATTTGTTCTTTTTCCATTCATGTTTGTAACCTAATCTATACTGGATGTCACTATTATGGTTCTTGAATAGCCATGGTTCTTTAATGAATTTTTTTTTTCAAGTTGTTGAATTTGAAATCGGTTAAGTAAAAGATGAAAATGAAGCAAAAGGCTAGTGTCTTTCCATTGAGGCGATGTGATTAAGTCAATTGATTATGTTTAGAATGCAATAATGTTCAATGTTCAATATTCAATATTTTGTCTATTTTAAATATGTAATATTATTTTTTATTTTTGTTTAAATTTTGCATTGAATATTACAATTCACGATTCTCAAACTTAGGATTCCGATTCACGAAATGAATTGCAATTTGACAACTATGCCTTTTAGTTTCTCCATACTCACGTTTTTTTTTTCATCTGGTTGCAGGTTGATTTTTCTCTTCATGTCGTCTAAGATTTGCTTGGAGGCTAGCATTGGCATTTGAAAATTTTCATCTTCGTATGCTGGTTGCGCTTAAGCTCCATTAAGGAGGTAAATGAGTATTTTTATAACGCCCCAAAATCCACTTGGAACGGCATTATTATTTAAAATCATTCACATCATGAGAGCAACTAATAAAGTCCGTAAATAAGGCAAATTTCAGTCATCGTACATAATATCTACAACATTATCCAAAAGATTATGTCAAACCATGACATCTACTTCCAAAAGAATATGTCAAACTATGACAATTACATCTCAAAATCAAACTTAATCTTGCAGCAGAATAAACAAAATAACATCTATCCATTGTATCAAAATGCATCTCCTAGTCTAGGACATGGAGAGATCAACTCTAGACATCCCCTTCAGGATCCACGTTTCCATCCAATTGCGCTTCCCAAACTACCTGCTCATCAATTCCGAGCTATTCATCTAAACCGACATCTGAGAATAAATAGTATTTGTATGAGGTCAGTACTCAGCTCTGTAGTAACATTCTTCAAAACTTGAACAAGGTTTAGAAACATATAAAACAGTTCAGTCTCACTTTTCAAGATATCATATATAACTTGAAATAAAATAGTGACAATTTATTCGATCTCAAGTTAACGCAATAGAAATAAGGTAAATGAAAAGAATAAACATGCGAAGAAATCAATTAATCATTCAATAGCATCACCTCATATTCTCATGTATGTTGCTTGTTTCCCATGAATCTACATGATGATTCTACCTCGTTCACCCATCATAACCACACAAACCACTTTAGGAATGGCGTATACCGTTTCCCACGGCATTGACGAATCCTTTCAAGGAAAGGTATACCATCCCTCAGCCTCGAACTTACGTGAACAATAGTGATTACTCTCACAAATAACAATCCACTACAAGTGTTAGGAAACTATCTCACCTCCACTGGGATAGATTAACATCTAACATTTTACGAAAGTTCTCGAATGCAATTCAAGTCCATCACAACAAACCATACAAGATGCAAGAGATACAATACCAACCAATTTCTTGAATCACCAGTAATTTCAAAAAACCCCCAATTTCATAGGCATTTTGCCAATATAAATTCTCAAGAAAATAAGTAAGAGATCATCAAAAGACAAACTTTTACTGTTCAAAAGAAAACACTAAAGTTTTTGAATCAAGAGCACGAGAATATCACGATGAAGATTTCATCTTTCTCAGAAACTAGGTTTTGACATCAAGAACAGGGGTTTTATGGCCATCAATCTTGACTTTACTCAAAACATGGTAATAGTTACGAGAATATCAAGAATCAAGGATTTCATAACAAATATATATGATTAAGAGTCAAAACATATTTATATATAAGCCCTAGCAACAATGAAAAAGAGGGCAAGAAAATCACTACCTTCTTCTTCCTCAGTGTTCTTGAAAAACTTCAGATTTTGATCTACTTCAAAGTGTTTCTCAAAGCTTTCTAGGGTTGTAAATGGTGTATGGAGGCTAAAGGATGTGCCCTCATGTATTTATAGGGTGAGAAGTGGCCTCCTGTGCGTGATTCTGAAACCCAGATTTCGTTACTCCTGTTCGAACGTCATTTGGCATTCAAACGTCACTTGCTCCCAGTACTTTTGTTTCTCCATCAAAGACAAAGTACTAGAACGCACTGTCATTCAAATGGACTTTCACATTCGAATATACTTCCTATTTCTGCTGAAACTTTCAGTGGCGTTTTGGCCTATGTAGAGGTCGATTTGGAAAATTTGCGTTAAATACACGTTTGTAGCCCTGAAAGTCTAATATCTACTGTAAAAATTTCAGCTCAAACGAACATCAGGGTAAAACGTTATGGTCCAAATACTACGTAGTGTCTAAAATCCTTTCTACCCAAATTTTATCTAAAATGTGTTTGAACTCCGGACTACTTCCTAACTTCCAATTCATACCCTATTACCTTGCCTAACATTTTTTATACTTTTACAATCCACATAGTTCATGCATACATTATCACATATATTAGCATTTCAAAAATAATTATATTACTATATAACGATAAGAATGTGGGGGTTTACAATCCACCCTCCTTAAAGAAAGTTTTGTCCTCGAAACTTACCTTAAGTAGAGAACAAATGAGGGTACTTCTCTCGCATCTCTAGCTCTGGTTTCCAAGTAGCTTCCTCCACGCCATAATGTTGCCACAAGACTTTCACCAGTTGGATGAATTTATTGCGAAGCACCTTCTCCTTAGTATCAAGAATCTCCACCGGTTGTTCTTCATATGTTGCTCCAACTTGAAGTTCTATACCCTCCAAATCCACGACATGTGTTGTATTCGATTGACACTTTCTTAACATTGACACATAGAACACATCATGCACCCCCGACAATTGAGCTGGTAACCGAAGTTGATGCGCCACTTTGCCCACAAATTTGATCACTTCAAACGGTCTGATGTACCTTGGAGCTAATATTTTCTTCTTGCCAAATCTAAACACTCCCTTTTTGGGCGACACCTTGAGGAACACATAGTCCCCCTCGTGGAATTCCAATGGTCTTCTTCTTCTATCTGCATAACTTTTCTATCTACTTTGTGCCGTGCGTAGTCTTTCTCGGATGAGTCAAATTTTTTCTATAGTCTCCCAAACAAATTCTGGCCCAAACAAGCTACTCTCTCCAACTTCCAACCAACAAGTCGGGGACCTACATGGTCTTCCATACAATACCTCATAAGATGCCATGCCAATGCTAGATTGAAAATTGTTGTTATATGCAAATTCTACCAACAACAAATGATCACTCTAACTTCCTTTGAAGTCCAACACACAAGCACGTAACATGTCCTACAAAATCTATATCACCCTCTCGGACTGGCCATCTTTTTGAGGATGAAAGGCCGTGATAAAGTGTACTCTTTTCCCTTAGCTTGTTGTAGACTTTCCCAAAATTGTGTCACAAACTAAGTGGTCTTCATACTCAAGAAATAAAGTGGAACTCCATGTAATCTAACAATCTCACGGATATAAATCTTGCTCAAGGTCTCTAAGGAGTCAGTGGTCTTTGTACTCAAGAAATGAGCGGACTTGGTGAGTCTATCTACAATGACCCATACAGCATTATGCCCTCATAACGTCCCTAGAAAACCAGACACGAAATCCATGATGACGTGATCCCACTTCCACTCTGGAATAGATAAAGACTGTAGTAATCCTCCGAGCTTTTGATGCTCCACCTTCACCTGCTGACACACTGCACATCTTGCTATGAATCTTGCAACACCCTTCTTCATTCCCTTCAACCAATATTGACGCTTCAGGTCTCTATACATTTTTATGTCACCGGGGTGGATAGCAAACTTAGAGCGATGACACTCTCCAAGTATCTCCTCCTTTAGGAACGAATCATGGGGTACACATAGCTTTCCCCATATCTCAGTTCTCCACTCCTCAAAGACCAACCTTCAACTACTTTCACATTTTCCAATTTAGCTGGAATCGAGTCTAAGTAGGGATCCAAGCATTGCAACTCCATAACCCTACGTTGGAGGGTAGGTTGAGCCACAAGTATAAACAAGCATGGCCGGGATCCATCACCTCCAACCCATAGATCATAGTCTCCAATGGCATCCCTCATCTTTTATTTACTTGCAAGAACTTTGAATTCACCCCGAGACTTTCTACTAAGTGCATCTATGACTACATTAGCCTTCCCTGGATGGTAGTTAAGTGTGAAATCATAGTCTTCTCGATATTCAATCCACCTTCTTTACCGAAGATTCAAGTCTTTCTGTGTGAAGAGATACTTGAGAATCTTGAAACTTTTCTCCATAGAGGTAACACCTCCACAACTTAAGAGCAAAAACCACAGCGGTAAGCTCCAAATCATGAGTGGAATAGTTCTGCTCATGAATCTTGAGTTGCCTCGAGCCATAAGCAACTACTTACCACCTTGAAATAGCACACATCCTAAGCCTCATAATCAAGCATCGGTATACACATCGTGTCCTTCCCCACTACTCGAAATAATGAAGACAGGAGCTGTTGTCAACCTTTCCTTCAAGGTGCGAAAGGCTAGTTCACACTCTTGAGTCCACAAGAATCTTTCCATTTTCTTTGTAAGGCGATTTATCAGCATTGCACGCTTTGAGAACCCTTCCACAAACCTCCGGTAGTAGCCTGCTAATCCCAGGAAACTACATATTTTGGTCACATTCCTCGGTGGTTTCCATTTCATCTCGGCTTCATTTTGTGCGGGGTCAATCGCTACACCCTGTTTTGACACAACATGGCCAATGGATTTAATTTTCTTCATCCAGAATTCACATTTACTCATCTTAGCATATAACTTATGCTCTCTCAAGGTCTGAAGCACTACTGAAATATGGTGTTGATGTTCCCCTTGTGTCCGTGAATAGATTAATATGTCATCAATAAACACAATGACAAATTGAACTAGATACGGCCAGAATATCCTGTGCATCAAATCCATGAAGGCTGCTGGAGCATTAGTCAGCCCAAACGGCATTACCGTATATTCGAAATAACTATACCGGGTATGGAAAACTGTCTTAGGAATATTCTCCTCGTTGATCCGTAGTTGATGATATCCTGTGTGAAGATTAGTCTTAGAGTAATACTTAGAACCCCTCAACTGATCGAATAAATCATCAATTCATGACAATGGATATTTATTCTTCACTGTCACCCAATTCCACCTTTGGTAGTCCGTACATAACCGAAGTGTTTCATCATGCTTTTTCACAAAGAGGACCGGGGCTCCCCAAGGTGAAGTTGTTAAATGGATAAACCCAATAATCAAGAGATGGTCCAACTGTTTCCTTAGCTCCTTTAACTCCAAATGTGTCATCCAATTGGGAGCAATGGATATGGGTTCGGTTTTCAAATAGACATCAATCTTAACTCAATCTCTCTCTATGGGGGTAACCCGAGTAGTTCATCTGAGAAGACATCCGAAAACTCTGACACTATCAATATCACGTCCGATTGGAATTTATCACAATCATCACCCATCAAGCTGGCTAAGAAACTCAAATGGCTCCCTGCCTTAACTTTCAAGAATCTACTACCCGTAGTAGGAAATGAGTGGGAAGAATTTTGATCATTAATGAAACTGAAGACTACCCCACCCGGTAATCGAAACAAAATCTGTTTACGAAAACAATCCATTACCGCACGAAAAATGGACAACAACTCCATCTCAAATATTATGTCATACCCCTTCATGTCTAATGTAACCAAATCTACAATCAATTCTTACTCCCCAATTCGAAGCACACAACCTCTATACACCCTTCTAGTATCCAACCGTTCTCCGGTAGGCATGTAAATACTCAAGGCATGTGCTAACTTCTCAAATTCCAATCCCAAATTAAGAGCATATATGATGCGTATGAATGAATGAGTCACACCGGGATCAAATAAAATTCAGACCCAAGAATTATAAAAAAGAACGATACCTTCCACAACTGCATTGGAAACGTCTTCCTCCAGTTGGGTCAAAGCAAACACTCCTCCCTGATTGGCACCGCCTGGGACTAGAGCTGCTAATGGTCTCTGTTATAGTTGCTTCTGTAGTGGTAGCTTGTTTGCATTTACTTGTTCTGCTCCTTGATTAGTCTTTGTTGAAAGTGATGGGCAATTATTTCTGAAGTGCCCAAACCCTCCACATGCAAAGCATTGACGTGGGTCAGTGCTTGTCCTATTCTAAGTAGCCCCATCTCCTCGAATTGTCTGAAGTCTCTGTCTAACCACCTGGTCTGGGTGACAATATGGTGTCTCCCTCTGTACTCCACTACTGTCAGCACCCGTCCGAATTAGACCTCCCCTTGCGAAGTTCTATCGTCACTGGTTGTCTTTCGTGTCTCTCTCCACCAGTGCAGCTCTGTTAACTAGATCCCCATAGTCCTGGATCTTGTAAGCCACAAGCTTCTCTCTAATGAAAGGCCTCAAGCCCTATTCAAAGAGTTTTTCCCTTCTGGCCTTGGTAGCTATAAACTCTGTGGCATAGCGGGATAGCTCATCAAACTTTCTATCATAATCCGCCACCATCATGCTACCCTGTCATAGAGCAAGAAAATCTGCACTTATATTGTCCCTGACCGATTCTGAAAAATACTTGTCTTGGAAGATCTGATCAAACTCCTCCCAAGTGAGAGCATCTGTGTTCCACCTTCTCTTCACCGAGTCCCACCAATGATCTGCCTCCCATTCAAGCAGATATGTAGCTAAGCCGACCCACAAATCCTTGGCTACTCCCATGCCATCACACATTTTCTTCACCTGGCGAATCCATTTATCCACATCCAAGGGGTGAGAGCTTCCTTGAAAAGTGGGTGGGTCATGCCGTAAAAATTTTCAAAGAACTACCATCCTTCGATTTTTTTCCCCACTACCCGGTACACAAGCTAATTGATGACAATCCCCGTTGTGGTTGTTGTTTCCATTCTGGTGTTGTACTAGAGTCTTTAGCTCCCTTAGGCATTGATAAATGTCATTCAGGGCATTAGGAGGTGGTGGTGGTGGTGGTGGTGGGTTTGCTTGACCTCCACGACCACGTCCACGTTCACGTTCAGCGTCCATCCTGCACATCAATTCACAATTTAGTTTCCTTGATGTACAAGACATCCTAACTATCACTTTAATCTAAAATATAAGGCTTATATAAGTTTTAAGTAAACAATTCATTAGACCTAGTCCTACTTGTCTAGTGGTAATCCATAACCTACAGCTCCCATATAAGAGCTAACTCCTACGCTCTGATACCAAACCTTGTAACGCCGCAAAATCCACTTGGGACAAAATTACTATTTAAAATCATTCACATCATGAGAGTAACTAATAAAATCCGAAAATAAGGTAAATTTCATTCATCGTACATAATATCTACAACATTATCCAAAAGAATATGTCAAACCATGGCATTTACATCCAAAAGAATCTGTCAAACTATAACAACTACATCTCAAAATCAAACTTAATCTGGCAGCAGAATAAATAAAATAACATCTATTCATTGTATCAAATGCATCTCCTAGTCTAGGACATGGAGAGATCAACTCTAGCCATCTCCTTCGGGATCCACGCTTCCATCCAATTGCGCTTCCCAGCTACCTGCTCATCAATTTCGAGCTTTTCATGTAAATCGACATCTGAGAAAAAATAGTATTTGTATGGGATGAGCACTAAGCTCTATAGCAACATTCTTTCAAACTTGAACAAGGTTTAGAAACATATAAAATAGTTCGGTCTCACTTTCCAAGATATCATATATAACTTAAAATAAAACAGTGACAATTTATTCGATCTCAAGTTAACGCAATGGCAATAAGTAAATGAAAGGAATAAACATGCGAAGAAAACAATTAATCATTCAATAGCCTCATCTCATATTCTCATGTATGTTGCTTGCTTCCCATGAATCTACACCACAATTCTACCTCATTCACCCATCATAACCACACAAACCACTTTAGGAAGGGTGTATACTGTCTCCCACGACATTGATGAATCCTTCCAAGGAAAGACATATCATCCCTCAGCCTCGAACTTACGTGAACAATAGTGGTTGCTCTCACAAACAATAATCCACTACAAGTGTTAGGAAACTATGTCATCGTCATTGCGATAGACTAACCTCTAACACTTTATGGCAGTTCTTGAATGCAATTCAAGTCTATCACAACAAACCATACAAGATGCAAGAGATACAATACTAACCAATTTCTCAAATCACCAGTAATTTCAAAAAAACCCCAATTTCATAGGCATTTTGCCAATATAACTTCTCAACAAAATAAGCAAGAGATCATCAAAAGACATACTTTTGTTGTTCAAAATAAAACAATAAAATTTTTGAATCAAGAACACGAGAATATCAAGAAAAAGATTTCATCTTTCTCAAAAACTAAGTTTTGACATCAAGAACAAGGTTTTTATGGCCATCAACCATAACTTCACTCAAAACATGGTAATAGTTGCGAGAATATCAAAAATCAAGGATTTCATAACAAATATATATGATTAAGAGTCAAAACATATGTATATATAAGCCCTAGTATCAATGAACAAAAGGGGAAGAACACCCCTACCTTCTACTTCCTTAGTGTTCTTGAAAAACTTCAGATTTTGATCTACTTCAAGGTGCAATCCCTCTTGATCTTGTGTTTTCTACCCTTCTTTCTTGTTTGTCAAAACTTTCTAGGGTTGTAAATGGTGTATGGAGGCTAAAGGAGGTGCCCTTATGTATTTATAGGTGAGAAGTGGCCTCCTGTGCGAGATTCTGAAACCCAGATTTCGTAACTCAAATTCGAACGTCATTTGGCGTTCGAACGTCACTTGCTCCCAGTACTTTTATTTTTTCATCAGAGACAAAGTACTGGAACGCACTGTCGTTCGACAGGACTTTCACGTTCAAACGTACTTCCTATTTCTGCTGAAACTTCTAGTGGAGTTTTGACCTACTTAGAGGTCGATTTGGAATATTTTCGTGTAGCCCTAGAAGTCTACTATCTACTGTAAAAATTGCAGCCCAAATGGACATCAAGGTAAAATTTTATGGTCCCAATACTACTCTGTGTCTAAAATCCTTTCTACCCAAATTTTATCTAAAATGTGTTTGAACTCCAGACTACTTCCTAACTTATAATTCATACCCAATTACCTTGCCTAACATTTTTATTTCTACTTTTACAGTCCACGTATTTAATGCATACATTATCATATATATTAGCATTTCAAAATAATTGTCTTACTATATAACGATAAGAATGTAGGGGTTTACAATCCACCCCCTTAAAGAAAGTTTCGTCCTCGAAACTTACCTTAAATAGAGAACAATAAGGGTTCTTCTCTCGCATCTCTAGCTCCAGTTCCCAAGTAGCTTCCTCAATGCCATGATGTTGCCACGAGACTTTCACCATTTGGATGACTTTATTGCGATGCACCTTCTCCTTGGTTTCGAGAATCTCCACCGGTTGTTCTTCATATGTTGTTCCAACTTGAATTTCTATATCCTTGAAATCCACAACATGCGTTGTATCCGATTGACACTTTCTTAACAATGACACATAAAACACGTCATGCACCCTCGACAACTGAGCTGGCAACTGAAGTTGATACGCCACTTTGCCCACAGCTTTGATCACTTCAAACGGTCCGATGTACCTTGGAGCTAATTTTTCCTTCTTGCCAAATCTAAACACTCCCTTTTTGGGCGACACCTTGAGGAACACATAGTCCCCTCTTGGAATTTCAATGGTCTTCATCCTCTATCCACATAGTTTTCTGTCCACATTGTGCCGTGCGTAGTCTCTCCCGAATGAGTCGAATCTTTTCTGTTGTATCACGAACAAATTCTGGCCCAAACAAGCTACTCTCTCCAACTTCCAACCAACAAGTCGGGGACCTACATGGTCTTCCATACAATGCCTCATAAGGTGTCATACCAATGCTAGATTAAAAACTGTTGTTATATGTAAATTTCACCAACAGCAAATGATCACTCTAACTTCCCTTGAAGTCCAACACTCAAGCACGTAACATGTCCTCCAAAATCTGTACCATCCTCTCGGATTGGCCATCTGTTTGAGGATGAAAAGCGGTGCTAAAGTGTGGCCCCATAGTTCGTTGTAGACTTTTCTAAAATTGCGCTACAAACTGAGAATCACGATCCAACACGATAGAGAGTGGAACTCTATGTAATCTAACAATCTCATGTATATAAAGCTTGCTCAAAGTCTCTAAGGAGACAGTGGTCTTCATACTCAAGAAATGAGCAGACTTGGTGAGTCTATCTACAATGACACATACAACATTATGCCCTCGTGACGTCCGTAGAAAACCAGACAAGAAATCCATGGTGATGTGATCCCACTTCCACTCTGAAATAGGTAATCCTTCGGGCTTTTGATGCTCCACCTTCACCTGCTGACACAATGCACATCTTGCTATGAACCTTGTCATATCCTTCTTCATTCCCTTCCACCAATATTGACGTTTCAGGTCTCTATACATTTTTGTGCCACCGGGCTGGATAGCAAACTTAGAGCAATGACAATCTCCAAGTATCACCTTCTTTAGGGAGGAATCATCGGGTACACATAGCTTTTTCCCATATCTCAGTTCTCCAATCCTCAATGTCCAACCTTCAACTACTTCCCCATTTTCCAATTTAGCTCGAATCAAGTCTAAGTAGGGATCCAAGCTTTGCAACTCCACAACCCTACGTTGGAGGGTAGATTGAGCCACATGGTTAAACAAGTATGGCCGGGATCCATCTCCTCCAACCCATAGATCATAGTCTCCAAGGGTATCCCTCATCTTCCATTTACTTGCAAGAACATTGAATTCACCCCGAGACTTTCTACTAAGTGCATCTGCGACTACATTAGCCTTCCCCGAATGGTAGTTGAGTGTGAAATCATAGTCTTCTAAATATTCAATCCACCTTCTTCACCGAAGATTCAAGTATTTCTATGTGAAGATATACTTGAGGTTCTTGAAACTTTTCTCCATAAAGGTAACGCCTCCACAACTTAAGAGCAAAAACCACTACGGCAAGCTCTAAATCATGAGTTGGATAGTTCTGCTCATGAATCTTGAGTTGCCTTGAGCCATAAGCAACTACCTTACCACCTTGCATTAGCACACATCCCAAGCCTCATAATGAAGAATCGATGTACACATCGTATCCTTCCCCACTACTCGAAATAATGAGGACAGGAGCTATTGTCAACCTTTCCTTTATGGTGTGAAAGGCTAGTTCACCCTCTTGAGTCCACAAGAATCTTTTCCCCTTCTTCGTAAGGCGATTCATCGGCATTGCACGCTTTGAGAACCCTTCCACAAACCTCCGGTAGTAGCCTGCTAATCCCAGAAAACTACTTATTTTGGTCACATTCCTCGGTGGTTCCCATTTCATCACGACTTCAATCTTTGCGGGGTCAACAGCTACACCCTGTTTTGACACAATGTGGCCAAGGGATTTCATTTCTTTTATCCAGAACTCACATTTACTCATCTTAGCATATAACTTATGTTCTCTCAAGGTCTGAAGCACTACTGAAATATGGTGTTGATGTTCCCCTTGTGTCCGTGAATAGATTAATATGTCATCAATAAACACAATGACAAATTGATCTAGATATGGCCGAAAAACCCTGTGCATCAAATCCATGAAGGCTGTTGGAGCATTAGTCAGTCCGAACGACATTATCGTATATTCAAAATGACTATACTGGGTGCGGAAAGCTGTCTTAGGAATATCCTCTGCCTTGATCCGTATTTGATGGTACCCTGTTCGAAGATCATTCTTAGAGTAATACTTAGAACCACTCAACTGATCGAATAAATCATCAATTCATGGCAATGGATATTTATTCTTCACTGTGACCTGATTCAACCTTCGATAGTCTGTGCATAACCGAAATGTTTCATTATATTTTTTCACAAAGAGGATCAAAGCTCCCCAAGGTGAAATGCTTAAACGGATAAACTCAATAGTCAAGAGATGGTCCAACTGCTTCCTTAGCTCCTTTAACTCCAAAGATGTCGTCTGATAGGGAGCAATGGATATGGGTTCAGTTCCCGAATAGACATCAATCTTAAAATCAATCTCTCTTTGTGGGGGTAACCCGGGTAGTCATCTGGGAAGACATCCAAAAACTTTGACACTATCAATATCACGTCCGATTGGAATTTATCACGATCATCACCCATCAAGCTAGCTAAGAAACTCAAATGGCCCCCTGCCTTAGCTTTCAAGAATCTACTACCCGTAGTAGAAAATGGGTGAGAAGAATTTCGATCATTAATGAAACTGAAGATTCCCACCCAGTAATCGGAACAAAATTTGTTTACGAAAACAATCCATTACCGCAAGGAAAGTGGACAACAATTTCATCCCAAACATTATGTCATACCCCTTCATATCTAATGTAACCAAATCTACAATCAATTCTTACTCCCCAATTTGAAGCAGACAACCTCTATACACCCTTTCAGTATCCAACCGTTCTCCAGTAGGCATATCAATACTCAAGGCATGTTCAAACTTCTCAAATTCCAATCCCAAATTTAGAGCATATATGGTGCGTATGAATGAATGAGTCACACTAGGATCAAATAAAATAAGGACCCAAGAATTATAAAGAAGAACGATACTTTCCACAACTGCATTGGAAACGTCTTCCTCTGGTTGGGTCAAAGCAAACACTCTTCCCTAATTGGCACCACCTGGGGCTAAAGCTGCTAAAGGTCTCTATTGTAGTGGCTTCTGTAGTGGTGGCTTATTTGCATTTACTTGTTCTACTGCTTGATTGGTCTTTGTTGAAAGTGATGGGCAGTTATTTTTACAGTGCCAGAACCCTCCACATGCGAGGCATTGACGTGGGTCAGTACTTGTCCTATTCTGAGTAGCCCCATCTCCTCAAACTGTCTGAAGTCTCTGTCTAACCACCTAGTCTGGGTGATGGTGTAGTGCCTCCCTCTGCACTCCACTACTGCTAGCACCCATCCGAATCGGACCTCCCCTTGGGAAGTTTTGTTGTCGCTTGTTGTCCTTCGTGTCTCTCTCCACCAGTGCAACTCTGTCAACAAGATCCCCATAGTCCCAAATCTTGTAATCCATAATCTTCTCTCTAATGGCAGGCCTCAAGCACTATTCAAAGTGTTTCACCCTCTTGGCCTCGGTAGGTATAAACTTCGTGGCATAGCAGGATAGCTCATCAAACTTTCTCTCATAATCCGCCACCGTCATGCTACCTTGTCGTAGAACAAAAAAATCTGCACTCATCTTGTCCCTGAACGATTCTAGAAAATACTTGTCTTGGAATATTTGATCAAACTCCTCCCAAGTGAGAGCATCCGTGTTCCCCCTTCTCTTCACTGAGTCCCACCAATGATCTGCCTCCCCCTTGAGCAGATATGTAGCTAAGTCGACCCATAAATCCTCTGCTACTCCCATGCCATCACACATTTTCTTCACCTGGCAAATCCATTTATCTGCATCCAAGGGGTGAGAGTTTCCTTGGAAAGTGAATGGGTCATGCCGCAGAAATTTTTGAAGAACTACCATCCTTCGATTTTCTTCCCTATTGCCCGGTACACGAGCTAATGGATGACACCCCCCGTTGTGGTTGTTGTTTTCATTTTTGTGTTGTATCAGAGTGGTTAGCTCCCTTAGGCATTGATAAATGCCATTCATGGCATCAGGAGGTGGTGGTGGCAGTGGGTTTGCTTGACCTTCACGACCACGTCCACGTCCACGTTCACCGTCCATCCTACACATCAATTCACAATTTAATTTTTTTGATGTACAAGACATCCTAACTATCACTTTAATCTAAAGTATAAGGCTTTTATAATTTTTAAGTAAACAATTCATTAGACCTAGTCCTACTTGTCTAGTGGTAATCCATAACCTACAGCTCCCATGTAAGACCTCACTCCTAGGCTCTGATACCAAACCTTGTAACACCCCAAAATTCACCTGGGATGGAATTACTATTTAAAATCATTCACGTCATAAGAGCAACTAATAAACTCCGTAAATAAGGCAAATTTCATTCATCGTACATAATATCTATAACATTATCCAAAAGAATATGTCAAACCATGGCATCTACATCCAAAAGAATCTGTCAAACTATGACAATTACATCTCAAAATCAAACTTAATCTTGCAGCAGAATAAAAAAAATAACATCTCTTCACCGAGTCGCACCAATGATCTGCCTCCCCCTCGAGCAGATATGTAGCTAAGTCGACCCGCAAATCCTCGGCTACTCCCATGCCAGCATACATTTTTTTCACTCGACAAATCTATTTATCCACATCCAAGGGGTGAGAGCTTCCTTAGAAAATAGCTGGGTGTTGCTGCAGAAATTTGTAAAGAACTACCATCCTTCAATTTCCTTCCCCATTGCTCGGTATATGAGCTAATGGATAACACCCCCTATTGTGGTTGTTGTTTCAATGCTAGTGTTTTACCAGAGTGGTTAGCTGCCTTAGGCATTGATAAATGTCATTCATGGCATTAGGAGGTGTTGGTGGTGGTGGGTTTGCCTGACCTCCACAACCATGTCCACGTCCACGTCCAAGTTCACCGTCCATCCTACACATCAATTCATAATTTAGTTTCCTTGAGTACAAGACATCCTAACTATCACTTTAATCTAAAGCATAAGGCTTGTATAAGTTTTAAGTAAACAATTCATTAGACCTAGTCCTACTTGTCTAGTGGTAATCCAAAACCTACAACTTCCATGTTAGACCTAATTCCTAGGCTCTAATATCAAACCTTGTAACGTCCCAAAATCCAACTGGGACGAGATTACTATTTAAAACCATTCACATCATGAGAGCAACTAATAAAGTCCGTAAATAAGGAAAATTTCATTTATCGTACATAATATCTACAACATTATCCAAAAGAATATGTCAAACCATGACATCTACATCCAAAAGAATATGTCAGACTATGACAATTACATCTCCGAATCAAACTTAATCTTGCAGCGGAATAAACAAAATAACATCTATCCATTAAATAAAAATGCATCTCCTAGTCTAGGACATGGAGAGATCAACTCTAGAAATCCCCTTCGGGATCCACGCTTCCATCCAATTGCGCTTCCCAAACTACGTGCTCATCAATTCTGAGCTCTTCATCTAAACTGATATCTGAGAATAAATAGTATTTGTATGAGGTCAACACTAAATTCTGTAGCAACATTCTCCCAAACTTGAATAAGGTTTAGAAACATATAAAATAGTTCGGTCTCACTTTTCAAGATATCATATATAACTTAAAATAAAACAGTGACAATTTATTCGATCTCAAGTTAACACAATAGCAATAAGTTAAAATATAGGAATAAATATACGAAGAAATCAATTAATAATTCAATAGCATCATCTCATATTCTCATGTATATTGCTTGCTTCCTATGAATCTACACGACGATTCTACCTCGTTCACCCATCATAACCACACAAACCACTGTAGAAATGACGTATACCGTCTCCCACGACATTGGTGAATCCTTCCAAGGAAAGGTATATCATCCCTCAGCCTCGAACTTACGTGAACAATAGTGGTTACCCTCACAAACAACAATCCACTACAAGTGTTAGGAAACTATGTCACCCCCACTGGGATAGACTGACCTATAACACTTTACGACAGTTCTCGAATGTAATTCAAGTCCATCACAACAAACCATACAGGATGCAAGAGATACAATACCAACCAATTTCTCAAATCACCAGTAATTTCAAAAAATCCCCAATTTCATAGGCATTTTGCCAATATAACTTCTCAATAAAATAAGCAAGAGATCATCAAAAGACAGATTTTTATTGTTCAAAATAAAACACTAAAGTTTTTGAATCAAGAGCACCATAATATCAAGAAGAAGATTTCATCTTTCTCAAAACCTAGGTTTTGACATCAAGAACAAGGGTTTTATGGCCATCAACCATAACTTCACTCAAAACATGGTAATAGTTGCAAGAATATCAAGAATCAAGGATTTCATAACAAATATATATGATTAAGAGTCAAAACATATGTATATATAAGCCCTAGCATCAATGAACAAGAGGCAAAGAAAACCCTTACCTTCTTCTTCTTTAGTGTTCTAGAAAAACTTCAGATTTTGATCTACTTCAATGTGCAAATCCCTCTTGATCTTGTGTTTTCTACCCTTCTTTCTTGTTTCTCAAAGATTTCTAGGGTTGTAAATGGTGTATGGAGGCTAAAGGAGGTGTCCTTATGTAGTTATAGGTGAGAAGTGGCCTCTTGTGCGCGATTCTGAAACCCAGATTTCGTAACTCACGTTCGAATGTCATTTGGTGTTCAAACGTCACTTGCTCCCAGTACATTTGATTTTCCATCAGAGACAAAGTACTGGAACGCACTGTCGTTCGAACGGACTTTCACTTTCAAACGTACTTCCTATTTCTATTGAAACTTCTAGTGGAGTTTTGGCCTATTTAGATATCGATTTAAAATATTTTTGTGAAATACACTTTTGTAGCCCTAGAAATATACTATCTACTGTAAAACTTTCAGCTCAAATGGACATCAAGGTAAAAAGTTCTGGTCCAAATACTAAGTTGTGTCTAAAATCCTTTCTACCCAAATTTTATCTAAAATATGTTTGAACTCCGGACTACTTCCTAACTTCCAATTCATACCCTATTACCTTGCTTAACATTTTTATTTCTACTTTTACAATCCACGTAGTTCATGCATACATTGTCACATATATTAGCATTTCAAAAATAATTATATTACTATATAACGATAAGAATGTGGGGGTTTACAATCCACCCCCTTTAAAGAAAGTTTCGTCCTCGAAACTTACCTTAAGTACAGAACAAATGAGGGTACTTCTCTCACATCTCTAGCTCCGATTCCCAAGTAGCTTCCTCCATGCCATGATGTTGCCACAAGACTTTCACCAGTTAGATGACTTTATTGCGAAGCATCTTCTCCTTGGTATCGAGAATCTCCACCGGTTGTTCTTCATATGTTGCTCCATCTTGAATTTCTATACCCTCCAAATCCACTACCTGCGTTGTATCCAATTAACACTTTCTTAACATTAACACATAGAACACTCCACTTTGCCTATAGCTTTGATCACTTCAAACGGTCCGATGTACCTTGGAGCTAATTTTTCCTTTCTGCCAAATCTAAACACTCTCTTTTTGGGCGACACCTTGAGGAACACATAGTCCCCTCTTGGAATTCCAATGGTCTTCTTCTTCTATTCGCATAGCTTTTTTGTCTACTTTATGTCGTGCGTAGTCTCTCTCGGATGAGTCGAATTTTTTCTGTAGTCTCCCGAACAAATTCTGGCCCAAACAAGCTACTCTCTCCAGCTTCCAACCAACAAGTCGGGGACCTACATGGTCTTCCATAAAATCCCTCATAAGGTGTCATGCCAATGCTAGATTGAAAACTGTTGTTATATGCAAATTTCATCAACGGCAAATGATCACTCCAACTTCCCTTGAAGTCCAACACACATGCACGTAACATGTCCTCCAAAATCTGTATCACCCTCTCGAATTAGCCATCTATTTGAGGATGAAAGATGGTGCTAAAGTGTACTCTGTCCCCATAGCTCGTTGTAGACTTTGCCAAAATTGTCCTACAAACCGAGAATCACGATCCGACATGATAGAGAGTGGAACTCTATGTAATCTAACAATCTCACGGATATAAAGCTTGTTCAAGGTCTCTAAGGAGTCAGTGGTCTTCATACTCAAGAAATGAGCAGACTTGGTGAGTCTGTCTACAATGACCCATACGACATTATTCTCTCGTGACGTCCATAGAAAACCAAACACGAAATATATGGTGATGTGATCCCACTTCTACTCTAGAATAAGTAAAGACTATAGTAATCCTCTAGACTTTTGATGCTCCACCTTCACCTACTAACACACTGCACATCTTGCTATGAACCTTGTCACATCCTTCTTCATTCCCTTCCACCAATATTGACGTTTCAGGTCTCTATAAACTTTTGTGCCACCGGGGTGGATAGCAAACTTAGAGCGATGACACTCTCCAAGTATCTCCTCCTTTAGGGACGAATCATCGGGTACACATAGCTTTTTCCCATATCTCAGTTCTCCACTCCTCAATGACAAACCTTCAACTACTTCCCCATTTTCCAATTTAGCTCAAATTAAGTCTAAGTAGGGATCCAAGCATTGTAACTCCACAACCCTACGTTGGAGGGTAGGTTGAGCCAAAAGGTTAAACAAGCATGGTCAGGATCCATCTCCTCCAGCCCATAGATCATAGTCTCCAAGGGTATCCCTCATCTTCCATTTACTTGCAAGAACATTGAATTCACCCCGAGACTTTTTACTAAGTGCATCTGCGACTACATTAGCCTTCCCCGAATGGTAGTTGAGTGTGAAATCATAGTCTTCTAAATATTCAATCCACCTTCTTTATCGAAGATTCAAGTATTTTTGTGAGAAGATATACTTGAGGCTCTTGAAACTTTTCTCCATAGAGGTAACACCTCCACAATTTAAGAGCAAAAACCACAACGACAAGCTCTAAATCATGAGTGGGATAATTCTAATCATGAATTTTGAGTTTCCTCGAGCTATAAGCTACTACCTTACCACCATGCATTAGCATACATCTCAAGCCTCATAATGAAGCATCTGTATACACATTGTATCCTTCCCCACTACTCGAAATAATGAGGACAGGAGCGGTTGTCAACCTTTCCTTCAAGGTGCGAACGGCTAGTTCACACTCTTGAGTCCACAAGAATCTTTCCCCCTTCTTTATAAGGCGAGTCATCGGTATTGCATGCCTTGAAAACCCTTCCACAAACCTCTGGTAGTAGCCTACTAATCCCAGGAAACTACATACTTTGGTCACATTCCTCAATGGTTCCCATTTCATCATGGCTTCAATCTTTGCGGGGTCAACAGCTACATCCTGTTTTGACACAACATGGCCAAGGGATTTCACTTCCTTCATCCATAACTCATATTTACTCATCTTAGCATATATAACTTGAAATAAAACAGTGACAATTTATTCGATATCAAGTTAACACAATAACAATAAGTTAAATAAAAGAAATAAACAAGTGAAGAAATTAATTAATCATTCTATAGCATCATCTCATATTCTCATGTATGTTGCTTACTTCCCATAAATCTACAAGACGATTCTACCTCGTTCACCCATCATAACCACACAAACTACTTTAGGAATGGCGTATACCGTCTCCCACAGTTTTGATGAATCCTTCCAACGAAAGGTATATCATCCCTCAGCCTCGAACTTACGTGAACAATAGTGGTTGCTCTCACAAACAACAATCCACTACAAGTGTTAGGAAACTATCTCACCCCCACTGGGATATACTAACCTTTAACACTTTACGGCAATTCTCGAATGCAATTCAAGTACATCACAACAAACCATACAAGATGCAAGTGATACAATACCAACCAATTTCTCAAATCACCAATAATTTCAAAAAACCCCCCAATTTCATAGGCATTTTGCCAATATAACTTCTCAAGAAAATAAGTAAGAAATCATCAAAAGACATACTTTTATTGTTCAAAATAAAACACTAAAGTTTTTGAATCAAGATGTAATGCCCCAAAAATCGGGAGGGTCCTTAATTTAACAAAAATCGGGCAGAGTCTCCTTTGTACAGGAAGCTCTACCCAAAATACAACCTGTGCAATTATACTACATTGGCCACACCAGGTCCATTTATAAGTGAACATTAAAACAGTCCATATGAGTTTGATTTGTAATGCCCCAAAATCCCCCTTGGACGATATTACTATTAAAATCATTCACATCATGAGAGCACTAAATAAATCCATCAAATACTAAAATTTCATTCACTATATGTAATATCCACAATATCATCCCAAAAGAATAGGTCAAGCTATGGCAATTACATTCTAAAAGAATTACATTTAAACTTAGCAGCGGAATAAACAAAATACTAGACTATATATGATCGTAAATAAATTTCCTAGTCCAACACAAAAATAAACTATAGCTCTAGACGTCCATCTCGGGATCTACGTTTCCCTCTGGTGAAGCCTCTCAATTTCTCGGCTCGTCAACTCCGGGATCTTCCTCTAGCACGAAGTCTGAAAAAAAAAATATTATTGGTAGGGGATGAACACTAAGCTCTATAGGAAAATCCTCTCAAACTTTCACTAGGTTTGGAAAACTTAGAAACGGTCGGTCTCATTTCACAAATAGAATACGTAAATTTTGAAAGAAAACATGATATTTTTAAAAGATCTCAAGTTTATACATTAACAATAATTAAGTACAAGAGTAAAGTCAATCCCACAATAAATAAGCATTCCAAAGAGTAATCATTCCCACAACAATTTCTAAGATAATCATATCCAAAAGATTACACAATAAACAATAACCACAATGTATCTCAAGTCTGATGTAAGATAATCGCATGAATAAACACATAGAGAATATCCTGGCCCACACACACAGAAATCCTCGCAAGGATATCAAACTTCAGGAAGGATGCCTACCGATGCATTGTCCTATACCAATGCACCGGCAATAACGAATCCGACCCAGGCTTAGTATACTAATCCTCTGACACGGCACCCATGAGCTAATAGTAGTTTGGTCCTTGCAAGGCACCAACCCTACTACGAGTGGTAGGAAAAGTTCAAACTCACACGGAGTAAGAACCACACATATCTACCCACTCTACGATACCCGGTCAACGACCACCTATGGTCATCCAAACACCTCCATGAGATACAATCACCAACAATTTCTCAACAAAAGTTCATAATTCTCAAAATTCCCAAAATTTCTCGTATATTATCCAATAGAACCGTGTAAGAAAAATAGAAAAGAGATCAACATCAATACCATTTTATTGTTTAATGGAAAGCCTAAAGTTTGGAAATCAAGAACAAAGGAAATATGGAGAGAAAAATCTATTTTTCTTAAAATCTAAGGTTTGAAGATGAAAAGGAGAGCTTTAATGGTTACCCAACCAACACATTATTTAAAAAATGACATTTATGCAAGAATAGCAAGAATTAAAGATTTTATAACATACATATTGAATTTAGAGTTAAAAGAGTACATATATACATAAGCCCTAGCCTCAATGTAGGATAATGAGAAGAAATCTCTACCTTGAAACCAAAACCCAAGCTCTAGAGACCTCTTTTCTCCATTTTCTCCTTTTCTCTATCTTCTCCTAGGGTGCTAAGAGGTTTGGGGTGAGAGTGGAGTAAAAAGAATGGAAGTTAAGGGGCTGAAATCAGTGTTTTAAACACTGCAGTCCAAGTTACTGTTTACAGGCTGATTTTTGGGTTTTTTTCAAAATTACGGTTTTACCACTAAAAATCTCCAATTTGATCCATATGACTACCCTAAGATTTTTCGACGTTCTGCATTCATTTTTAATATTATTTTAACCTAAAAACATTTATTTTTATGATTTATCTCAAAACTAAAGTAAATTTACACTCAAAACACTAAAATTACTATTTTATTTCTCCGAACCGCTATATGTCCTAAACGGCTATTCCAAATTTTTCAAATCTCCCAAGTTCAATAAAAATATTATTTTGACCTAAAAAAATAATATTTTTACTTAGTTACCCTTATCAACCTTAAACGCCTCCAAAAATTAAATTGCACAATCAATTTGCCGCCCTAGTATTTATTCCTATTATTATAATCTATACGGTTCATGCATACCTAATCACCTATATTAGCATTTCAAAAATAATTACTTGCTATATAACGATAAGAGTGTGGGGGTTTACACAAGAGCACGAGAATATCAAGAAGAAGATTTCATCTTTCTCAAAAACTAGGTTTTGACATTAAGAACAAGGGTTTTATGGCCATCAACCATAACTTCACTCAAAACATGGTAATACTTGCGAGAATATCAAGAATCAAGGATTTCATAACAAATATATATATGATTAAGAGTCAAAACATATGTATATATAAGCCTTAGCATCAATGAACAAGAGGGGAAGAAAATCTCTGCCTTCTTCTTCCTTAGTGTTCTTGAAAAATTTCAGATTTTGATCTATTTCAAGGTGCAAATTCCTCTTGATCTCGTATTTTCTACCCTTATTTCTTGTTTCTCAAAGCTTTCTAGGGTTGTAAATGGTGTATGGAGTCTAAAGGAAGTGCCCTTATGTATTTATAGGGTGAGAAGTGGCCTCCTGTGCGCGATTCTGAAACCCAAATTTCATAACTCACGTTCGAACGCCATTTGCTCCTAGTACTTTTGTTTTTCCATCAGAGACAAAGTACTAGAATGCACTGTCGTTTGAACGTCCTTCCTATTTCTATTGAAACTTCCAGTGGAGTTTTGGCCTATTTAGAAGTCGATTTGGAATACTTTCGTGAAATACACTTTTGTAGCCCTGTAAGTACTATCTACTATAAAAATTTCATCTTAAATGGACATCAGGGTAAAAAGTTATAGTCCAAATACTACACAGTGTCTAAAATTCTTTCTACCCAAATTTTATCTAAAATGTGTTTGAACTCCAGACTACTTCCTAACTTCCAATTCATACCCTATTACCTCGCCTAACATTTTATTTCTACTTTTACAATCCACATAGTTCATGCATACATTATCACATATATTAGCATTTCAAAAATAATCATATTACTATATAATGATAAGAATGTGGGGGTTTACAATTTTCTAACTTTGTGAACCTGTATGTTCAGTTGTTGAAGAAGAGTGTGAATATTGTGTCTTTAGATTTATTTTCTATAATTGATGTCCACCCAGCATTGTGCATTATATCCCCTGAGGATAAATTTGTGTGGTTCCTTTGAAGACAGTGAATGGTTGTAAAGAGATCCTCGAATGGGCCCTATGGAGGATGGTTCAGCTAGATTTTTTTGAAGTACTCCAAGCCATAAGGTACCGGCTATTATTTTTGGTAATTTACATTTTATCACTTGAATATGGTAACAAAATCTTAGGTTTTTTTATGTTATGGATGTTTATGTGCAACTCTTTCTGGGATATTCATGAAGTATCTATGAAACCTCTTTTAAAGAGCAATATAATATTTGTCTTTCATTTAATAAATAAGAAAACTACAAAAATGAACGACTTAGTGTTGGTCATTTTTATTGTTTTTCGTAATGGTAAATAATACTTAAATCAATTTGAGGTTGATTCTTCTCTCCAACTTATCATAAGCTATACATTCACTTATTTGTTACATTCGTAGAGACAACAAACAATAGTTTGGCACTCAATCTGGTTAATGTTTGGCCAAATTTCAATGATGTTGGGATAGTTTTTACTTAGGATACTAGAAAATGCAACATACTACAAAAATTGTCATGCAGAATTACTCTTTATCTTTGACCTAATATAAACAATAAAAAACTTTTTCTCATTATGCACTTCAAACTCTTTTTTGCTTGTGGTCAATTCTAAGCCAGTATGTATTCTTTATATTTCTTAGTCTTTTTACACTTCAATTCCATATTTTTTCTTGACTGTACTTGGGGAGTAGACAATCTTTAGTGTTTCTTTCTTTATATAGCATGGTTGGCTGATAACATCCATGATGACATTTACACACCATTTTTGTTTTGAGGCCATATGAGAGTTAATTTAGTTGATGAATTTTTATTATTGGTCCAATCTTTGGTTCAATTTACCTTGGGGTTTGCCGAGTTTGTACAAATATTTTCTCTGCCAAAATACAGCATACAAAAAGACTTCAATAAATTAAAAGGCTGAGAAACACACTAATACGGGCCAACAAGAAGAATAGTAAGCAGGGGGTATGTAAACTTATTCCTGATGTACTTGATATAATTTTTATTTGGGCCTAGTAAATTCATTTGTAGCGTAAATAAAAATGATTTCTTTCAAGGGTGGAATGAAGTTCCCACAAAAAAAAAAAAAATCAAGGGTGGAATGCAAAATTGTCTTCAAACCTCAGCATCTGCATTATTTGAAATCATATGGACAATAGTTTAATAATTCTCATTGGCTATCAAATTCCCTAAGACAAGAATGATTTCGATATTTTGCTTGATGTATTATTATAATTACTTGGTTTGCAATATAATCACAATAAAAGGCACCAGACTTCTCTTTGGATATCCTTCTTGAGTAATCACCACTGCTAATATGTTTTCGCTAATCTACAATTCTTGCCGTTGGTGTTGCTAACAACTCAGGTCATATAAAGGGCAACAAATTAACATTTTAGACAATGCCAACAAAATTTGTAACAAATACATATTTGGTTTTTCTTATAACAATAATACATATCATATTTACTTTTGAAAATGACTCACGTGCAAAGCACGTGTACACTAACTAGTACTATTAATAAAAGTACCTTAACATGAAAATTTTTTGATTCAATATTTTGCCCTTATAAAAAATTATAAAGGCTAATACATCTTTTTGTATTTAAATATAAAGATTACCATTATATCTCTATATATTTAAATAACAAACTAATTTCTCATATATCATAAGCAAAACTTTTGAATGGTCATGTCATGCTTAACATGATATATAAAAATAATATTATTCATTTTTTTTCAAAACCCTAATATTAATACATGTTGACAATTCCATTGATATAATATCATTTCTAATACCAAAAAAATGAATATATTTATTTTATTTCTTCATTCAAAATCAAAATAATTTGGTAAAAAATTATTGATGTACAAAATAAAAATAAGAAAGACAAAAAGAAAAAAAAGTCGAGAAAAGAAAAATATATAACCTTTACTACTTGGTACCTTGAATGAAAGAATCATAGAAAATGAGTTCGTTGGATGTTTATATTTATGAAGTGAATACAAATAATTTAAGTATGCTAAATATGAGATAATATCTAATGTAGCTATATAATTAGATTTTTTTTATATTTTATCAAATATTTTAATAAAAATTTTCATGTGCAACGCACGTTGTGCATTGCTAGTTAGAATTAAACATCACAAAAATTTGACAGTAAGTAGTGTTGAAATGGAAAGGAATTATACGGGATATGCAAACTTGTGTATGCATCCAATTTATGATAATAATGGAGGATAAAATGGAAATGTAATTCTTAGAATAAAGAAAAATCAACTTTGTAACATTATTAAATGGTAAAATAGAAATAAAAACTTTTGACATTCACCTAAACATAATCTTTAGGCGTTAAGTACAAACATAAATTTTAAAAATAACGATGAACCATATTCCAAATGTTCAACAGTGAAACAAATTTACTTGAAATCCATCTCATCTTTTATTTCCGGTCTTATGTTATCCTTCTAGGTTATTATGACCTATGAATTAGTTATCTCACCAACATAGGCAACTCCATCCCCACAAAAATTAAATGAATCGATAAGGATTTGTTTATACTGCCATTGTTACATTAGGCAAATTTCAGAAAGAAGTACCTAATAGACATTTATTAATATGTTAAGTTATTTTATCAAACAAGTAATAAGTTGATAACCACATATACAATGATGCCAACATGGGTCCCA
>CAUOFW020001873.1:0-66071 GCA_963454935.2 Ilex paraguariensis | reverse complement strand
AAAGTTATGATTATGAGCGTTTTTTTTAAGTTTCAAAGGTCGGGTAATTACTAGAATATTTATATCACTTATCAAACATAAAATTGATTGAATTTTATTTGAATCCCATGTGTAAATCCTTTGGGCTGGGTTTGGAAACGTTCCATAAATTCAGTCCAAAACCCCGCAAATTAAACATCCAAACATGCTATAAATTTAAGTTTGTTAATCTTTATAAATATGTGACCGAATCATTTGTTACTTCGATTTAGTTTGAGCTTAGAAATATAATCAAATTTGATTTATTGTGCAATTTTATTTTTTTAATCAAAATTTATTGTGCAATTTTATTTACTGAAATGTCCATCATTGTACAGTCGATGTGAGGTTTGTTTCCTTTGCATCTCTGAATACTTTCCAATATCAAGGACATTCGTTTGTGTTGATAAAGTTCATATATAATAAGGTCTCTTCAGACCCTCAAACAAAAACTATACTATAGAAATAGATTTCAGAAAGTGTTGAATCAGCCCAGAATAAGATGATCTCGCAATTACCCAAAATAAAATCTGACTGACCTCATAGCTTCACTCCATTCCTAAATCAACGGCTGTGAATCGACCGAATCTCAGAAATCAGAGCACCCACCGTTTCGTTCCCAATCGCCGAAGCGAGTAGGTTCGGGACCTCCGATCTCACCGGTCTCTTTATTCACTTGAACGCCATCACTGTCCTCATATCCTCATCTTCAGCATCGCCATTGTGAGTATCGTCATCTTCACTTTCGAGCTTCTCTGAGTTTTCCGAGACCTCACCTTCTGGTTCCTTGGGTTTTCTTGATGAGATTGTTTTCGCTGCGTCGAAAGACCAAATAAGTCGAATCGCTGAGTCGAGGGTTCGGATCTGCCGAAGGATAGAGATAACTTTGGAGGCTTGGAAAGCTCGATTGCTGATGTGAATAGACGGCCCAGATTGCTCGCCATCTTCTTCTTCGTTTTTGTCTCCGCCGCTAGAAGAGAACTCTCTCTCGGTCCCCAGAGAGAGACCGGCGGCGCCTGAGCTTTAGACACATGAGGCGGTGGGACTCGTCCTTTTCTGCAACGGTGTCGTTTTGGTTGTGGGCCTTGTGGCCAAACTCACACCATACACCAATCAAATGGGCAATTACAAGGCCCAATTTCTTTGTTTCATCATTAATCCAGCGTCTTAGAGAAGCTTGCCATTGGTCAAAAATTCTAAATGGGCCTTAAAATTCAATTCAGTTCCATCCAAGTAGTAAGCATTGGTTTTCCGGGGGAAGTGGATGTATCACCATCTTGAAGCATACCATAATCTTACTAAGAAACAAGAAGAGGATCGCAGAATGGAAGGGTCAAATGCCTGGAACTAGACTTCATTTTTGCTGTTATCATCAATATTTTAGAGTGCAGAAATTTGACAGCAAATCTTCAAGCCATCCCGTAGCTTTTCGAGTTTCAAAGTAGTTCACCCCAGAGATATCATCCATTATATGATAGTAGTTCAGAATACTAACCGATTCAGGACCAAGGAAACCCATTGCTAAAAGAACTAGATCAGCCTCAATCATCTCCTCAGAGCCCTCAACTTCCTTAAATTGAAACTCCCCCTAGCATCCTTCTCCCAGTGGACATGGACCACTTCCAATCCTTTCACAACCCCATTCTCATCTCCAACAAACCGCTTAGTCAATACCTCATAGGACTTTGGGTCTTTGCCAAATTTGGCAGCAGCTTCCTGGTGTCCATAATCTATGCGGAATATGCGAGGCCACTGCCAACCAGAAAAGACGGGCAAAATTTTGTATTGACATCTAAAAATAAGGCATATGAAATGGTAATAAAAAAATTGGGTTATACATTTTCAAAATTACACAGCCTTTTAGTTGAGACTTCCTATCAAAAATCTGACATGTAATGCAAATATGCACCAATATGTTGGACCGCATTGCTCTTGATATTCCGTAAGCACAGGATCCCTTATTCTTGTTCTTTTTTCTTTTCCATTTTAAATTGATAGAATTAAAATCAAATCTCAGACTCCCTGCTCCTTTTTTCTCCCTTTTGAGTGGCACTGTCAACTGCTTACCATTGTACTATACAGGTTTTGGTATGCAGCATCAGACTTATCATTTTGCTGTGCTAGAAATTCTCTGCTAATCACAATCTCGATTGAATTTTATCAAATACTAACAATATTTAGAGAAAGTTAGTGAAATAATTTGCTATCCCGTGCTATGACCCACAGCAGAAGGCTATAAATTAAAATTGAGCAAAAGTTTTAAGGTGGTCAATTTTCATTACCTTGTTCCTATGAGTAAAAGTGATAACTGTATCAACTGGGGAAAAACTAAGAAAGGGGTCAAACCTGTGGCCAAGGGTTGCCAGGAGCCCTGGTTCGTGGCGGCTCAGGGAGAAGCTCTAAATTAACAATACTACTGCAACTGTGACGGATAGATGTCCCAATACAATCTGTGCCGGTGTCACCTCCACCAATTACCACTACCTTCTTGCCCTTTGCAGAGATGTATTTACCGTCCTGATGATTGCTATCAAGCAAGCTTTTAGTATTGGCGTGAAGAAACTCCATATCAAAATGGACTCCAGTGAGTTCGCGCCCAGGAACAGGGAGGTCCTGTAAATATTAGTTCACGAGTTATATTCTGTCCTGAAGATGGGGGGAAAGATCTGTTAAGTTTCACAAATTTTCTATTTATAAACAATCCAAACAAGCATCATCCATAACTCATTCTCCATGACTCACCTGGGTTTTGTAGCGCCTACCGCCAAAACAATAGCATCATTCTCCTGGCGAAGCCGATCCAATGAGTAAAAAGGATCTTTTCCTACATTAACATAGACCACAAAATTCACACCTTCCTTTTCCATAAGGTTAACCCTCCTTTGGACAACATCAACTTTGTCAGTCTTCATGTTAGGGACCCCATACATCATAAGTATTAGCAACAAACCACAGCTCGGCACACTCAACAGTAGTGAGAGTCAATGGAGCAATAAGGAAGCACAAGATTCTTGGAGAAAAAAGGGGGAAGACTCTCACAATATTGCCGAAATTAGTGGAGAGACGTTGAGGGGCATTGGAGCTCTAACTGCAATAAGTTTAAACCAAAATAATTATCCAGCAAGTCCTAAAAATCAGGAAAAATCAGACCATTTGTAGCAGCAGATTTTATGAGAAATCAGACCATTTGTAGCAGAAATCAGTGGAGAGACGTTGAGAGGCATTGGAGCTCTAACGGCAATAAATTTAAACCAGAATAATGATCCAGCAAGTCCTAAAAATCTGGAAAAATCAGACCATTTGTAGCAGCTGATTTTATGAGAAACCATTTTGTAGCAGATTTTTTGGAAATCATTTCGTTGTATTACTTGTTTAAATACTCCTCTTGTAATGCCTAATGGTTCACGTTGCCGATTATTGAATAAGAGACATATCAATTCAAGCTTTCTTCTTCCTCTGTTTTTATCTTTTTTCCTCTATAAGTCCACCAATTCAATCAGCACGCTCAATCACAGTCACACTATGGCCCATTTTGTTCAATTGATCAGTGGCAGCCAATCCAGCAGGGCCACTTCCAATGATAGCAACTCTTTTTCTGTAAGAGTGAGGAATATTAGGATCAGTTTCGCCATGACATTTCATTCGAGACAATATAGTACTTGTGGAAAAGTCCAATAAAAGAAACGGAAGTTTCTAAGCTTAAAAAAGAATCTTAAGACTTGCAATCACACCAGAACAGAAAATATATATTTTTTTAAAAGTGGAACACCTCTTAAGATGTGGGAAACTACAGTCAAGCTAAAAATCAAAAGCATACCCAGTTCTCCTTGAGGGAGGCCGTGGCACCATCCATCCCTCCTCAAAAGCCTTGTTATCAATGGATTTCATCAGGGGAAGCATAGTTTTTAGGGAACGCGATCCTGGAGGTACTAGAAGGTTCATTGCAGGTATTCAGTGGTAAATCACTAGAATCTGCATTCCGGACCCCAGTACAGGCCAATGTCAACATGAGTCTTGACTGCATCCCTCAAGCAAAAATCCAAATTATGTAACTTAATGATATTTGCTTCCAGGTTAGGTCAGGTTATCATACTTCTGCCAATGATCTTTGCTTCCAGGTTTGGTCAGGTTATCATACATCTGCGGGGTGCAGTGCCTCTGCTTTCTAATGCATCCAGTCATCGTTATATATTTTTATAAATTTCTGCGTTCAAAATGCAGGAAATTTCTGCGTTCAACAGCACTGCCTCATCAGTATCACACATTTTATTAACATTACAATCCAAGGACTGTACACAAAAAAAAGTCGAACGGTGTCATTAACTTCTCTAGTTTAAAAAGACATCATTGACTTAAATAATTGAGGAACATGTCTGGCCTTAGTAATATCTGACTTAAACTTCATGACCTCTCATTCAAAAAAAGCCGCACCTATTTAACTAACCATTTTTAAATTAACAACATCATCATCCTGCTTATCCGAAAAATGGGAAGTTTCTCCTAAACAAGTATATGTGAGCATGCAAACGGATCACAGATACACCCAATGGCATGGAAAACAATTAATTCACTAGTTACTAAACAACTTACCAATTTACATTTCCCCGGAGTGTGTTAATTTCCCCATTATGGCCCAAGACACGCATAGGCTGAGCACGATCCCAGCTCGGAAATGTGTTAGTTGAGAACCTAGAGTGTATCTGCACCAAGAATCGAAAAAACCATATTTTCACTCCAAAATGTGTCCACATTATGAAAATATGGGTTCTTAACTTCATAATTGGAAATGAAATCGTGTTCAGGGCACTACAATTATGATATACTGTAATGACAGTACAAAACATCATGGAAACCCTAAACTACCTTGACCAAACACAATTTCTTTTCAACCACCAACATGAAGGTTTTGTCCTTAAGGACTGATCATAGAAAGCAAGGCAACAAGTTTCTGCAAACATGATTTACTTCATAATGAGGTAATTTACCAACTCACCCAAAAAATCCAATCTGGCATCCAAATTCAAACAGTAATCTAGGGAGTGGAAGAACTTAAGAGATCATTCAAACTTCAGTGCCTCAGAAGTCATTCCTCAACCTTGAAATCTCTCCAGTTAACTGGTTCATCCCATGCTGTTCGTTGCCAAAGTATGGAGTCAGTGTACAAAGAAGAAGTGTAAATGAAAAATATATTTACCAGGGCCATGTAGCTTGTAAACCTTTCAGTGCCAAGATCTGCATAGTAGTACTCCTTCAACTGATTGGGCTTCAGCTGACCCTTGTAGACAACAGTCCTGCAGAAACAAGGTAAGGTCTTCACAGTCTGAAAGCAGAATTCAGCAAATGAACATATCGGCAAGACACTACAGCAAACAAACCTTGAGGAAAGAGAACATATGTAGAAGTCCCTCACACCACCATGTTGGAGGTTTAGTGCAGCTCGAATAGCTACCACCATTGAAACCCCCCTTAATATATACATCTGCAGAATGAAAAAGAAAGACAACAAAAAGTGCGAAGACCAGGAGTCTTTCAAAGGAAGAAAATAATTGGATGAAACTCTCAAATAAAACACATTACGGGAAATAAGAGAGGACTGAGAAAGTATGCTGCAAGAGTCACATGGTTCATCAATTTCACCTCATTTTTACAAAACAAATAGATTGTAAAATCAAGGGAACTTCCCCATGGGAAATCATGCAACAACCCCAATATTGTGAGTACTTTCTTCCAACAATCCACTGGAGGTACTAGTGGATTGTATTCAATCAGGGGAAGCCAGTCCATGCACAACTGACAAATCATGTAACCCCAATATTGTGAGTACTTTCTGCCAAAAATCCACTATAGGTACTAGTTATCATGGATTTAGTCAGGGGAAGCCAGTGAATGCAGAACGGACAAATCATCCCACTTTCAAGCCTAAAAACTGATTCTAGCATAACAGAGAGAGATTTACCTGTTGCTCAAAATCAGCTTTTGACCGAGGCGTAGGTGTAAAAAACACTTGCTCAATAACAGGTTCTATCTGCAAAGCAGATTTGCCCAATCCTGAGTTATCTGTGGGGACCATGCGCCACCCAAGTACAGTATGCCCAAGAGACTCGGCCACCTACAAATATATTTCATAAATTCTCAGAAAACAACATCAAGACAAGATATAAGAAAATTCTAGCAATTAATCGGAATGGCAACTCAAAACATAGAAATCCGGAACTGTGCCAAGAATTCCATTTCAAATATTTGAGCAATAATGAAGATGCTCCTCGCTGGAGTTCACGTAAAAGAATAAGAATATAGATGAAGTCTCCACTAAACTAAACATAGACAGCAAAAGAAATGAGAACAAACAGGCCAAATTTTAGCTAAGTTACCTTTGTAAATACAATTTTGCTTTGTTCCCTTCGACTTTCAGATGCAGGCAAGAAGAACATGCCCACGGCATATTGTCAACGTGGTGCCAGCTCGAAACCAATATCCTTAGCAACCTGTTACAAGATGACCAAACAAAAATCACCACCTAGTAGTTTATAATAAAGTAAAGGAGAATATGGCCTTGAGCCAAAGACAACAAGAGTAAAACCGCTAGAAATTAGAATTCAGTTAAGGTATTAGAAACACGCATACTTACTAAACATTTTTCTCTTTTTGTTTCTTTCCCCTTATATATTCACGCAAATTTGAAACGAAAATTACATAACCAAATAAATTCATCACAAAGAAAATAAAACGGTTAGCTTTCAAAAATAAAAAATAGATTCCCTGTCGAGAAAGGTTGTTAATAGAAAAAACGTCTTCATAGTTATTACCTCAAAAGAGAAATGAAAGTGAAGTTGATAAACACACCTCCTTATAGAAGTCATGAGGAAGAGCTACGAGAATACCAGCTCCATCACCAGTATTTGTCTCACAACCACAAGCGCCTCTATGTGACATACGTACCAACATCTCTATCGCATCCGTCACCTACAGAGCACAAGGACAGTTCCTTCAAAAGTGGAATAAAATATTTGCATTGTCATGTGAGTTAGCTGTCTCTTTGGATCCTTTTTTCTTTTACATTCCACTGATAGATAATGAGAAGAAGTGCCTTGGGTTGGACAAAAAGTTGGAGGTCACAGCTAGTGTATTGCGTTCCTTCACTGATATCTTTTACATAATCCATATCTTCTTTCAATTTCGTACCCGCTTTATTGCTCCTTCTTCGCGAGTATTTGGAAGAGGTGTTTTAGTGGAAGATGCTTGGGCAATAGCAAAGAGATATTTATCATCGTACTTTTTAATTGACATTCTAGCTGTTCTTCCACTGCCACAGGTGAGAAAAGATTTCTGCATTGCCAAAATGTCCTCACGTTGCAATTTTCCATTCCTCTCTGGACAATTCCAAATCCGTTTTCTTCTTGTTCAGCAATTTGGGGCAGGTTTTTTAAGAAACATTTTGAGCGGAGTCTAATGATTGGTTCTGCATTATTATACTAGTGTGTGATAATTTCTGAGGCATAAACAAGAAGGATGATTTTTGCCCTAGTGCATGTATGTTTTCTTTTTTAATTTTTTTTTGTGGTTATTGCATGCATGTTTTGTCTGTAGTTGCAACCTTTTTGGCATCTAATTGCATATGCATTATAAAATCTTTCTTGATCTCGAATTTAGCCTGTTCACTAAAAATATTTGTCTTATTCTAGTGTTATTTTATCGGTTATCTTACAAAACTCTCTTTTGGCTGCTCTCAGCTACTGGGAGCCTTTTGGTACTTGTTTTCTATTGAACGTGAAACTACTAGCTGGCGAAAAGCTTGTGCAAGTAGGGCTGATTGTGTCCATGCTTCAGTGTATTGTGATGACAATAATGTCGGATTTATCACATTTCTGAATAATACATGCCCTATACAGACACCAAATGCAACACTTTTTGAATTTGGGATATTCATTGACGCTCTTCAGTCTGGTGTTGTCCAATCAACGGATTTCCCGCAGAAATTCTTTTACTGTTTCCGGTGGGAACTGCAAAATTTGAGGTATGAACATAAAAGATGGTATCTGTTCCTCTAATTTTTACTAGTGTTTCGAATAAAAATTGCAATGTTCTTTTCTTAATCACTGGTTTGTGTTGTACTCGAGTTGTACTTGTTTGACATTCATCGAAGCCAAGACCTAAAAAAGGAATGAAAAAAGGATGATCTATAGGAACATGCCACCAATACCCTTTATCTTTTGATGATTGAAGTGCATGCCACGAATATCCGATGTTAGATTGACTATTGTAGTTCACATGTGCGATTGGTGTTCTCATACATAGCATGAGTGCAAAGTTGAGGAAAGTTTGGTGACACCAGTTCTTCTAGATCTTCGTTGCTGGAAGAGAAAATTTATTAATCTTTTTTTTTTTTTGGGGTAGATAAGAAACCCAATTAGTCTTTCAACTATTTCATTTCACCAGATGGTACAAGGAAAGCAGAGGAGGAGGGACGGAATCTTGGCAGATGAGGTTCTTATGTCACTTTTTTTTATAGGAGGGTTTTCTTTGAAATGCCCTCCTTTCACTTGCTTCTAATCCTTTGGGACTGGATGTGTAAGCCGATAAGACAGAAAAGTAATTATGATTCATGGCAAGTGCTATCTCTCTCTTTGGCTCTGCCCGTATTTATGCATAAAGATATATGAGTGTGCATACCGGTATATATAAATATGTGTGTGTGTGTGTACGTTCGGATTATTGCTAAATATTTTCATTCTTGTTTTTGCTGGTCAAATCTTTACTACAAAGAGGAAAGAGTGCGATTTCTCAAATTGGTGATACTGGTGGCAGGTGGAGGCAGCGGACCACCTGATTTTCGGCCGCGTTTGATTTTCAGATGTGTGTGTGGGCGCGCGTTTGGTTGTGGACGGAAGGAAGAGGAAGCAAATGGGTAGTTGTGCATGGGGTTTGGTATTGGGTCTTGCCTTCTGTAGTGGGTGAGTTATTTTCAAGGGTTATTATTCACATTCTAAACCAATGAATCTGTTGATATTAGGAAACTCCATTGCAATTTCAGGTTTGTCAAGTCAGGGAAATTCAATCCCAAAGTATGGGGGTTTAGTGTTGTTCTAGAAACAATAATATTATTAGTTGGATATGCTTTGTTGATACAATTTATCGTCCTAGATTGATAGATAAACAATAAGGGATGTCAATATATTTATCCTTACATCTAAGGACCATTAACAACCATAAAGGTCTTTCCAAAAACAGAGATGAGTTGGAGGGGTAAAGTGTTATTTTGAAAATATTAAGGTATCTCTTAAAATATTGATCATCATATAACAACCATGATATAATTCCATAACCTCTATAGATGGGAAATCATTTTAGTTTATTAGATTTCAATTAAGCAAGCTTGCACAAATGTTAAAACTCAAATGTCATGTGGCCATGAAGAGGCATTGCAAAATATAAAATGAAGTGACTAGATTTATGTTTACCATAGCAAAACAAGGGAAATTTTGCTCACAATCTCTCAGTCTGATAAGGATTGTTGGCTTGATTTATTTTATGGATGCACTCATTGCTACCTGCATTACCTCAATCTTCAATATCCGCACTGAGAGAATCTACAGAGTTACCTGACAACAATGGTAACTCTACAACATCTTTGTTCATTTCATGATTCTCAGTTGGGATCTCTTGTGGAGTTAGAAAAGGCTTTGGAGGCATTTTCAGGAGTGCAACATCTCCTTCCAGCATCTCCACCACTCTGTGCATAGAAGGACGATCAATAGGCTTCAGTTGTATGCACCAGAACGCTACTATGATCATCTTCTTAACCATCTTCTTTTCCTCCTCAGTGGTAGCTCCCAAATCAATGTCCTCTCCTTCGCTGTATCGATCATAAACCCATGAGGGGAAGTAAATTTGGCTTGGGCGATCAGCAATTGCATTCAAATTCTTCCTTCTGCCCCCCATTTCCATTAACAACATTCCGAAACTATACACATCAGCTTTGTATGAGACACCTCCTATGTTTTTGTAGAACAATTCTGGAGCCATGTAACCCATTGTGCCTCTTGCTGCAGTCAAAGGCACAATGCTATCATCTATTGAATATAGTTTCGCAAGCCCAAAGTCAGAAACTTTTGGAATGAAATTCTCATCAAGAAGAATGTTGTGGGGCTTGATGTCGAAATGTAAGATTTGCATGTTACAACCTTGATGTAAATATTCAATCCCATGAGCCACTCCGAGAGAAATCTTATACATTTTTTCACAACTCAAGGAGACGGTTTTTTCTTCTCGTGGGAAAATATGTTTTTCAAGAGACCCATTAGGCATGAAGTCATATATAAGAGCGCGCTTTGAACCCTCCGCGCAGAAGCCAACGAGTCTCACCACATTAAAATGGTGAATCCTTCCAATGGTAGCAACCTCACTGATAAATTCTTGCCCAGTAGCTTTGGATTTGCCTATCTTCTTCACCGCAACAAGGGAGCCACTTCGAAGCTTTCCTTTAAAGACAGTACCAAAGCCTCCTTCGCCCAATTTTTCATTGAAACCATTAGTCATCTTCCTAATCTCTGAGTAACTATACCTTATGGGCATGAGGTTATTGTGTCTTTGTAGGAAGTCTTCAATGTTGTCATAAATTGGTAAGTGCAGCTTTCTCCATTTATATACCACAAATGCGAGAAGAAATGAAATCCCACAGAAAGACCTTGCTGCAATAATCCATCCTACGCATATTTTAATAGAAAAAATTAATGTGAATTCGGGAATTTGAAAAAGAGAAAGATTCTTATGGATTTCTTTTTCTTTTTTTTGTGGTGGGGGAAAGAAAAGGGGCTGATTTTACTTAACAGTCTAAAATGCGATCGCAAGTCAGACTTATCAAAAACATGCCAATTTGAGTCACATTTTCCTTCGAGCCGAGGGAAATTTGAAAATCTGACATTAAATACAAGCCAAAATTACATTGAGGGTCTTAGCTTACCGATTGGTTTGTATACTAGAGGGAAAACATCTGTCAGAAATTCCAAAAGAGAGCAACACCAAAGATAAGATGTTAAAAAAGTTATAGGAAGAGGCTTATAAACATGAAAGAAAAGGAGAAAAGAATAGAGAGAATACTCACAAATCAACCACTGAAGCAAGCCTACATTTTCCAAACATAAACAATGTCAGCAAACCAAAATGAAAAATGTTAGAACTGAAAATAGAAAAACTCAAACACTTGATACTATGATATTTAGGAGATTTTTAGTAAGATTATCGTGCTCTCAAGATAGATCTGACATGTTTTGTAAGTTGATAATCTTGTTTAGTTGATATTACTAGCAACAGAATTTTGTAACACTATAGCTTTTTTATTTCTCATTAACACAAACTGAAATGACATTATAATTTACTGCCATTACTTTTAAGAAATACCATATATTTTATGACTTTGACTATGATTTTCCTTTTGAGTTTTTCCATCTTGCTGAAAACCTTATAATTAAAACCAGGGAAAGAAGGAGTAAAAAATAAAAATGCTCAGTAAAGCCCGTTTGAAGAATCCAGTCCAAACACTTCTCTTTCCACCACCTTATTACGATAAAAACTTATAACTTAATTTTATCATGTCCCCAGCAAAAAAAAATGAGAAGGAAAAATAATATGAGAAACAGAAATACATTATGCAAATTTCTTACAATCTTATATTATTCGTAATTGTTTAAAATTGCTATAATTTCTTAAAATTTATGCAAATTTAGCCTGAAATTGATTACTATTAACTTAATTACTTATATAGAGAAAGACATTTTTGATAACATTATTAATAACGTTATCAGTTGTCAGGGTTTATTGTAATTAGTCTCATTTTTTGTAAAAGCTTATAATTAGCCTTTTTTTATTGAGTATTGTTTGCATAGACTACGTATATTGGTGTTTAACCTTTTTGTATTTGATGAATCTTTAAACATGCAACAGGATGTAAATAAAAAAAAGGAAATATTTTTACCACAATACTTTTATTGATGAGAAAAAAAAATCAAAATTTTGCTGATTAAATGTGCTCACCTAATAATACATTTCTCAACATATTTCTGATTCTAGTTTTGGTTTTGGTTGTGGCTCTGCCCCCTAAGCAATGGACAACATTGTCCTCAAATCCGAGAGGGCAATAGCCGCCTCTTGCTTCACACTATCAAGAGAATTTTGTAACACCACAGCCTTTTGATTTCTCATTCGCAAAACCGAAATGATATTATAATTTACTGGCATGACTTTTTAGAAATACCATATATTATGACTTTGATTATGATTTTCCTATTTTCTGTTGGATCCTATGATATCATTTGATCCACCAATAGAAGTATGGTTCAACTTAGCACAGTTCTTATCTTTCATGCATAATGCAAAAATCTAATGTGCCTTTACCTTTATCTAATTTTGTTGGTAATTGTGTTTTCCTACTTTATTCGTAAGACTTGCTTGAGAATGTTCAGGTCTATAGCCTCCACTTATTTTATTTTTTTGGACTAAGGCATTCACATATTAACATACAAAAAATTCACATAGTAATTCAAGCACACTGACGAAGAGAGAGACCCACCAACCAATTCCTCTTTAAAAGAGGAATTGGGAGTAGGTCACTTATACTTCAGTCTTTGGTTATAGCCTCGACTTATTACAACCTAGCTATACCCATTAAATCAAAGTTTTCGGGACATAGTATGTATCAAAGTTTTTCTATCTTGCTGAGAATTTTATAATTTATAATTGAAACCAGGAAAAAAAGGGGGTAAAAAAAGATGCTCAAAAGAGCCCCTTTTAGGAATCCAGTCCAAACACTTCTCTTTCCTCCACCTAATAACTACGATCTAAACATATCAAACCTAGCTTACTTATGATCATGTTCCCACAAAAAAAAAAAAAAAAAAGGAAAAATAATATCAAAAGGCAGAAATAAATCATGCAATGTTCTTACAATCTTGTAATTCCTAACTTGTAGGGATGCCCAATCAACATGCGTCGGGCGGAAAATTTAGTTGCTTAGAAAGAAAGAGTATAAAGTGTATATTTTCCAGCAAATTAAATTGCAGACAAGAATTATGTTGAGAGCATCAAAGCAATCAAAGTAAAATCTTTACTCACTCACAATGGAATATGCGGGTGTCAAAAGCAAAACTTAGCTCAGCGCAGTAGTCGCAATAGATATTATTTTCTATGGAATAGCACCAGCCGCCTCTTGCTACACAATGTCCACAATAGGCGCGATACCATCTAAGCTCAAACCCATATGCGAGCCCGTCATATAAGTCCGAAAAAGAAATGTTGTCTCCCGTCAGAAAATAGTAAAATGCCGGCCCGTCATATAAGTCTGAAAAAGAAATGTTGCCTTCCGTCGCGGGCCCTAAGATATTTGCTGATGTCATAACCATATTGCCGATGCTGCAGGAGTCCTCCAATTGCGAGATATCCATTTCTACTGGTACCACATAATTATGATTTTGCAACGGAGATGGTGAAGTAGTGTTGGAGGTGGAAGTAGTGTTTCTTTTATCACAAAAGCTAGCGTCCACATATCCACTCCTATTTACGGGATTCTGACAGCTTGTGAACATAACACCAAAGTATGGCCCTGCTGTGGAGAATCCGAAATATTCAGTATATGGTAAGACAGATTGAATTGAAAGAGAAGAGCAATTATCCTTGTCTAGACCGGGATCAACAAGTCGAATCGAGGAGTTGTCATAAGTGATTGCCTCCACGTAGTAGAAGTAGTTGAATTTGTAGTCGTACTCTGCATAATGACGAGTTTTAAGGTATAGTATAGTGCGATTGTTGTTGCAGGCAAGTTGGTAGTCGGGAAGACCACAGTGCTGGGGATCGTCTTCCAGCCGGAAAGGGTAGTGTATGTCATGGATATTCCCGCAAGACGAAGTGCAGTTCTGATCATTCTTTTGCTGGGCTTTGCAGCACCTACTTGTTACGCACAATACAATTAGTAGAAGAAATCTTTGGCTTACAAGCAAGAAGACCCCCCTCCTCCTCCTCCTTCCTGACATCAGAACTAGAAAGAAAAGCAAAGCCAAGGTGTACTTATCTCTTAACTCTTCTTTTGTGGCTTCATTTCATTTCATCTGTTTTAGAGACAGCCAGAAAAGGGTGAAATACATATATCTCTGGAAAAGGAAGCACCCAAATGATGTGATTTGTTGGATGGTAGTAAGGCCCCCCTATCAACACGGTTAGATATATTCTTTGTTTAGGGGCCCACCTAAAATGAGTCGTCAGTTGAAAAGTCAAAGTCAATTACTGAACAAAAATAAAAATAAATTGGATAAGACTTGTATAGTATCTATAAATAAACATTGTTAGATATAGATGCATCATATATGAATAAATAATAATGCCATTTAGAACTACTTATTTGTCTTAAATTATTGATCTACTCCAAGGCCTCGTTTTGTTTACGTATAGTTTGTTGCCAGAAAATAACAAGAATAGACATTCCATTCAATTTTTTGATGTATATTTATTGTGGTTGTCTCAAAGAAATAAGTAATAAGTCACTCAATCAAGAGTTTCCTCGAAACTAATAAAATTAGATATTTTATATATAGTTCCCCTCGTACACTTATGATAGGGTCCCAAAGAAGAAAAAATTGTAAGATAAGAGTTTCTTCGAAACTAATAAAACTAAAGTTTGGCTGAAACTAATAATAATATTAGATATTTCATATAGTTCTTTGTCATATACTTGATGTAAGGGTCCCAAAGAAAAAACTTTTGTCTCACAAGAGTTTCCTCGAAATTGACCAAATTAAAAACACTTACTAAAGTAATAAATTTTAAAAATACGAGACTGAATTTTTTTTATATTCATTTGACATGGCATAGTCCCAATCATTAAATTAATGGTTTACACTAATTTAATACCCAAATTTTGGATATAGGTAATACTTGTTACGATATTTTATATGAGCAATGTTATTGAAATCTAATTCACTATAACATTTGATTGACTATAGACTTCATCAACTATTAGAATTTAGTGTTGATTAATTAATTTTACTGAAGTCACATCATTATATCAATAAACTATATCAAATATTTAAATGCAAATAAGATTCCTCATAATTATTTGGTTCGTGTCTTGCATGAAGTGAGGCATTGCTTTTTGAGTCAAAGCCAGTCAACAAAAAAACTTATTAAATCAAAATAGGGTTTCGGCGGAATTAACACGGTTAGATATGCTATAATATTCTTTGTTTAGGGGATGCACCTGAAATGAGTCTGTCACTTAAAGAAATAAATATAAAATAGATAAGACTTTTATCATTTCTATAATTAGTTATAGTCCATGTCTGAATATACAATATAAGAAAAAAAATTATCAATCATAGACATATTTTAATTCATACTCAAAATCAAATCATAAACATAAAGAAGAGGAAAAATAATTTAAGCATCAGTTGTAGTGAGGGTGAACGGTAATAATAATGATGGTGACAGCCGTGGATGACAAACAGAGATGATGATGGTGATTTTTGGGTGACAATAATAGTAGTGACAGTCATTAGTGATGATGGTGGTAATGGTAAGTGTGCGTGGTGATACGCGATAGCGATAGTGATTAACAGTAGTGGTGGTGGGACAATGACGGTAGTTGTGGTGGTGGTGGGCGACGATGGTGATGGATGATGGCGAATGACAATGGTAGAGGTATGTGCGGTGGGGGTGGGTGATAATGAATGATGACGGGTGGTGATGGACGATGATGAGTGATGGTAGTTGGTGTGGTGGGGGTATGTGATAATGGGTGACGACAATAGTGAGTGACGACGGTGATGGTGGGCGACGAGGGTGGTGGTGGGTTGTAGTAGTGGGAGATGGTGGACAACAATAGTAGAGGTGGGCAACGGTGGTGGTGGTGGGTAATTGTGGTAATAAATATAAGAATGAGATAATGATAATAGTGGCGTTGGGCGACGGTGATAGCAATTGGTGATGGGTGACAATAGTGATGATAATGGTGGTGGTGGTTATTGTGGCAGAAGTGGTGGTGGTGGGGGTTGTGGTAGAGGTGGTGATAGGGTGGTAACGTTGACAGTGGTGATGGTGATGGTGATGGTGATGATGGTGAGGGCGGTGGTGGTTGTTGCGTTGGTTATTGTGACAGAAATAATAATGGGATGGTGATAGTGGCGGTGGTGGGGGTGGGGCGGTGGTGATAGTGGCGGTGGTGGGGGTGGGGCGGTGGTGATTGTGACGAAGGTAATGATAGGATGGCGACAATAACGGTGATAATGGTGATGGTAAATATAGTAATAATGCTAGTGGTGGGAATCAATCAATGATATCTATCAATCTATTTTTTTTGAATTCATTGTTGCAAAAAATCTGATTAAAAAAAATTATAATTGTGATTTTTGACCACTGACAGGGTACAGTCCAAATCATTAAATTAAATTAGTGGTTTACATTAATTTAATACCCAAAATTTGGATGATAAGTGTAAATACTTGTTGCCACGTGTTAAATAGTTCTTTGCTAGGTGTCTTCCATCACTTTTCGAGGGCTTTGATTTTTCTTTGTACCCGAAAGTCGGGGAAAGTAATCAATTTATGGAGTCGCTCACTAGACCCCATTAAGGGCAAGTTGATTGTTTGTCTAAAGATTCCTAATAGTGGGCCACCTTTTTTTTGACGCGGCATGGAAGACTTTAGCTTTATCTGCCGTGTGGGTCATATACCATTATTAAGATAGAAAATAATTCTTAACATGACTATCAATCAACACTGTGCATGTATGTGTGTAGTCTTTAACAAGTTCATGTAATAAAAAAGTTGACATGCTAAATTCGCTTGACAAATTAACGGATTAATTATAACTTGATTAAACTCAACTAAATTTCATGTACGATAATAAATAAATTCGGTATGAATTAAATAAATTTTGATATAGTACTAAATACAAAATTCAAAAATGCACACTAGCACGATTCATGAAAAGTTAAAATCAAAATCAAGGAATATTCATCGTTGGTATTGGTATTGGTACCTACATAATTTTAGTTTAGAATTCATTGCCATCCTACAATGATTTTCAAATGCAATCTAATAAAATGGTTTAATAATCTGTAAAATTTTATGTTATTTCTCTCGAGAATATAAAAATTAAATCAAAATTAAGCAGCAGCAATATGTCACTCAACTTCAACTGATTTCTATAATGATATTTAACAATTTTCATGTTGCAGAACAATAAAAGAAAAATAAAAATTGGGTCAACGTATATCTAACATTTTTCATTATACTTAGACAGACCCAAAGGTCTTCTTACAATATATACTTAACGATATATGCAATTGATATCGTTCTTTAAACTTGATTGTCTAGTTTAAATCCTAGGTCAAATATACATGATCCCAAAAGCTTATAAACATTCGATAGGTTTTTATTTGTTCATTTTTATAAACATGAGATTGAAGCATTTGTTACTTGGATTGAATCTAAAACTTTGAAACATTATCAAATTCGATTTATTGTGCAATATCAATGAGAACATAAATGAATCAAAATTGAGCCGAACTCAAATCAAATTCAAGTTACTTGAATCAATTAATGCCCCACCTACCATCAATTAGATCTGCTGGATGATTAAAAAAACCCAGCCGCTTGATACTTTTCGAACTTGACATATAAGAATCTCCATTCTACAAAAATGTCCATCATTATACACTCGATGTGAGCTTTGTTTCCTTTGATTCTCGGAATATTTTCTAATGTAAAGGACACTCATTTGTGTTGATGGGGTGCTTATATATCTGCAGGGAAGCAACTTCCAACCCCAGCCCATTCTCTAGAACTAGAATTTAGGCCCCAGACGTCATCAAACACTTTCATGCTGTTTTAGTCCCTTGTATTTCGAATGCTAAGATCCAATAATAAATAGGCCAACACACAACCGACACAACATAAAGTCGAATATGTTTCTTATTTTTTGCACAACACAAACCTAACATTACTCAAATGATTACAAATATGTCTAATTTTAATTAGACTAAATTTTAATACAACACGACTTAAACAAGATAGGACTCAACGTGACACTCTTGACAACCCATTGCCAACTCTAGTACAAAGTTTGCATGGTGGCCAGCTATTACTTCGGAAGCAACACATTTGACCTAGAGGAGAAAGTAACTGAACAAACACTTGATTAACTCTGTGTTTCAATTTCCATTTTTTTTCCTTTTTGAATTTTTCATATATTCCATTTTTGAAAAAGGGAAGAAAAAGGTTGATGAATGTTCACGCTTATACCATACTACTAATGCACGACATGCATTGCACATGAAATTTTTTGTGAAGCATTTAAAAAAATACATAAAATCTAATTATGTTGTTACATTTTATATTATTTCATATTTATCATACTTAAATTGTTTATATTCTCTTCATAACTATTAACATCTAATAAACTCATTTTATATGATTCTTTTATTCGAGTTATTAAGTAGTAAAGTTTATAGATTTTTTTTTTGTCTTTCTTGTTTTTACTTTGTGCATCAATAATTTTTTACTAAATTATTTTAATTGTGAATGAAGAGATAAGATAAATATATATCTTTTTGAGCACTGAAGATAACATTGTATCAATTGAGTTGTCAACGTGTATTAATATTGGAATTTCGGGAAAAAAGTAATATTATTTTTATATATCATGTGTTAAACATAACATAACCATTTAAAAGTTTTATAAAAATAGAGAGATTTGTATGATATGTAAGAGAATAATTTTTTATTTACATATAAAGAGATATAATAGTAATTTTTATATTTAAATACAAAAGGACATATTAATCTTTATGTTTTTTTATAAGAGTAAAATAATCAATAAAAAATTTTTGGGCATTGAAGATAATATTGTATCAATCGAGTTGTCAACATGTATTAAAATTGAGTTTTTTAGGAAAAAAAATAATATTGTTTTTATATATCATGCGGTAAGCATAACATGACCATTCCAAAATTTTACAAAAATAGAAAAATTTATATGATATGTTAGAGATTAGTTTGTTCTTTACCTATAAAGGAATATAATGGTAATTTATATATTTAAATATAAAAAAATATATTAATTTTTTATAAGAATAAATAGTCAATCAAAATTTTTTTTATTAAAATACTTTTATTAATAGTACATATAGATATGTGGTTTGAAATTCTGTATCATTATCCTAATTCAACTATAATGCGGTTCAGTTGTAGGCTACTAGGATAATTTCTGCCAATAATATTTCAGAGACTGAACTCTATCAACTATCAAGGCCATCATAAGGGTGCAACCACGGAGCAGTATTAGACCATGGGCCTGCCCACCAAAAAAGAGATTTACATCCTGGCTTCTTGAGATTTGTCATTTAATCATTCAGATACTTTGATATTTAAAATATTATACATAGACCTCCTAAAATTTTTACGAACGTAACACTTAGAATATATTCGTTAATAAATTACACTTAAACTTCTTGAAATTTATAAATATATATTACTTAAACTTGTTGAGTTTAAAATGTTATATTTAGATTAAAAATATTTTAATTAAATATCAAATATCAAATATTTTAAACTTTATAAATAAAATTCATGTTTTGTTGTATTTTATTTTTAAAATAAAGTCAAAAATAAAAATCAATTTTTTCTTCAAAAATCATAATTCGTATACAATTTTTTCTTTAAGAGTGAATTTCATTTAACTTTAAAACTCACAATTAAATTTTTTTTTTTTTGATCAAATCCTAACCAATGACTCTAACAGAGCCAGGGCCAGGAAAGACAGATTAACACACTCACACACCCGAAACTATCCGATATGAAATAACTCAATTCTCCCACACCCCCGCGTGATTACCATGACCGCAGGGCCTCTAGCCCAAACTTTGTAATTCAATTCAATGAATTATATCTTGATTAAATTCTCAAATTCAATTCCACTTTTCTTTTTCATATATATTATATATATATATATATATATATATATATATATATATATGGCTGGCTAAGTCGGGAGAGTCTACGATACCGTCTGGTCAAACAGTGGTACTGTACCAAAAAAAAGTGTGGCCATAAATTTTTTGGCATTTAATATTACTCAAATGTGTGGCTGTAAATTTTTTGTCATTAAATATTACCCCTTAAAAATAACAACTTTATCTATAAATATAATGACATTATCTTAAAAAATTGTAACTCACCTCAAATACTTATATAATCTTGGCCCCGTTTTTTGTCTAACAAGAATTCCCTCGAAACTAACCAGAAACTTCATATAATTTCCCTGTCCTACACTAAATATATAGGTCCCACCAAAAGCGAGCACGCCCTATGGATAAATGATAAGACTTTTATCATATCTATAACATTGTTAGATATGAATTCAGTCATATGAGAATAAATAATAATGTCATTTAGAACTAATTATTTGCCTTAAATTGTTGATCTACTCCATAAGAGAAAACTTAGAATACCTCCTACTCCTCTTTAACTATACGTATATATTGTATTTTGCTAGAAAATAACTTGAATAGATATCTCATACAATTTTTTTTTTGATATACACTTATTGTGATAGTCTTAAAGAGAGAAAAAATAAGTCTGATAAAAGTTTCTTTGAAACTAATAAGATTAGATATTTCATATATAATTTCCCATCATACACTTAGGGTAAACGTCTCAAAGAAAAAAAATTTGCCCCATAAGAGTTTGTTTACTCGAAACCAACAAGATTAGAGTTTCATTGAAACTAATAATAAGACTAGATATTTCATATAGTTCCCTGTCATACCCTTGATTGATGTAAGGGTCCCAAAGAAGAATAAATTGTCCGAGAAACTAACAAGACTAGAAACTTCATATAATTTTTTTGAATAGTACCATCAAACTAAGAGAACCAGCTCCAACTCAAAATATGTATAAAAAGAAATTCAGATTCTCCTTATTATCACTTTCTTTTTGATTTCAAGCTCAAAAATATCTGCAAGGAAAGGAGAGGCCAAGCAGCGGTCCACACCTTGGGAGACTGTTTGGTATTTCTTTGGAAAATGGTCATCTATCGCATTCCCTTCTTCCTTCTTCTAGTAGTCTTCGCCGGAAATTGTGGTGCCGGCAAAGATTATGAGTGCAAGGTGACAAGATGCAGCGAATTCGGACCTGACATCCGGTTCCCCTTCCGGATAAAAGACCGTCAGCCAGCTCACTGTGGCTATGGCCCTGCCTTTGACCTCTCTTGCACACAAAACAATGATACTGTGTTTGATCAGGACTTCCAATTTCCACTGAGAGCAACGACCAAGAGAATTCTGCTTCCATTATCACTCAAGGTTTTGGTCTTGGAAATCAGTTATGAACATCGGCGGATAGGTATCAATGTCTTCAATGTAAGTTGTCTCCCACGTTGGCTTCCAATTCCAACCCTGTATAATAATAGTTCATCTTCTGCCGGCTCTCCTTTCACGTTTGACTTCCCAGCCCCCGCATACGACTATGCACTATTCAGTTGTCCCTCAAACAAAAGGCCCTCAACATACCTAATGTACACGCAGGTCACCTGCCGTAGTGGTGGTCCTGGTCACCAAGTGTATGCCGCTCCTTCTTCGGGGTTGTCCATGTATGAATTAGTAACGGACCTAACATCCTGCACCAAGATGTATAACATTTCAGACGTTCCACCAGAAGTACTTTTGGGGGATGATATTGGATCAGACCTTCACTCTGTTGTAGCTTTTCTGGGATGGTCCAAACCTTTTTGTGGAAATTGTGAAGCAGAAAATAAGTACTGCCAATTGAAGAAAAACAGCACAATCCAAGATCAAACTGAATGCCTCGACATTCTTATAACTCAACTCAGCTCAAGTACTACTGATCATGAGCCATATATAGGTACCCCTGACTAGTTTTCCAAGTCGTCGTATTCAATCAAGTCCCTCACATCATATATATCTCTTCTTTGAATTTACAATTCTTTTGTCCTTTTCAGGTGCATCCTCACATTCGCATAAACAAGTTGTTGCAGGTGAATATATAGGTATACACTATTTTTTTTGTATCGTTATCTGTATCAAGGAATTATATGAGAATGGTTTATAATTTGTTAAGTATGCTTTTTGTTGCAGGTATCATCGCTGGTGTGTTCCTTCTTGTGCTAGTCGTTGTTTCACTGTGTCTTGTTATCAGGTCAAATATAAGAAAGAAAGAGGATCAAGTGAAGATTGAAAATTTTTTGGAGGACTACAAAGCCCTTAAGCCGGCAAGATACTCTTATGCTGATATAAAGAAGATTACGAACCAATTTAGGGATAAACTGGGCCAAGGAGGTTATGGAACCGTGTTCAAAGGAAAGCTTTCAAATGATATATTCGTTGCGGTCAAGGTTCTTAAGAGTGTCAAAGGAAATGGAGAAGAGTTCATCAATGAAGTGGGCACAATAGGCAGAATACACCATGTCAATGTGGTTCGCCTTGTTGGATACTGTGCTGATGGATTTAGAAGGGCTCTTGTTTACGAGTTTTTACCGAATGATTCCCTGGAAAAGTTTATACCAATGGAAAATCAAAAACGTGTCCTCGGGTGGGATATGCTGCAGAAAATTGCTCTGGGGATAGCCAAAGGAATTGAGTATCTTCACCAAGGGTGCGACAAAAGAATCCTTCATTTTGATATTAAGCCTCATAACATCTTGTTGGACCACAACTTTAATCCGAAGATCTCTGATTTTGGTCTGGCAAAGATGTGTTCCAAGGATCAAAGCATTGTGTCCATGACTACTACTAGAGGCACCATTGGTTATATTGCACCAGAAGTGTTCTCAAGGAATTTCGGAAATGTGTCATATAAATCAGATGTCTATAGTTTTGGAATGTTGTTGCTTGAAATGGTCGGAGTGAAGAAGAAAGTTGATGTCGGAGCATCAGACACCAGTGAATCCTACTTCCCAGAGTGGATTTACAATAGTTTGGATCAAGAGAAAGAATTGGAAATCCAAGTTGAGGAAGAAGATGATACAAAGAGAGCAAGGAAATTGACAATTGTGGGACTTTGGTGCGTTCAGTGGCACCCAGTAGACCGGCCTGCAATGAAAACTGTGATTCAAATGCTAGAAGGAGAAGACAATTTGAGCTTGCCACCAAATCCTTTTGGCTCTACAAATCCAATGAATACGGGTGCAACCATGTTTTCAAGAACATTTAACAGCGAGCTTGAAACCATTTCGGAATTGGAGTGAGAAATATTGTTAGTGTTTTAGTAGTGCAATAATGCTGCTAGTACTGTAAGTCATCTGACAACATGGGATGTTTGAATTTGGATCCTCTTAACTATAATTTCTCTTGATTTTTTTCGATTTTGGTCTACTTACTAATACCTGATTGGTGATCTACTATTGAAAAAACTGAGAGAGGTATATCATATGATTTTTTAATCAAGAGAAGTTATGCTTATCCGTAGATGCAGATTATTGTTCTATTTTGTTATGCAGTCACCCAAGACTAAATAATTAAAACGGGGTTATTCCATATTAAGCATAGAGGGCTTTGATTTTTCTTTGTACCCAAAAGTCTGGGGAAAGTAATCAATCTATGGAGTCACTAGACCCCATTAAGGGCAAGTTGATTGTTTGTTTAAAGATTCCTAATAGTGGGCCACTATTTTTTGACGAGGCATTGTAGACTTGATTTTTTGGGGTTGCCAATGGTGGTTTGTGGCTGAAATGTTGGTTGTTGTTGGTCACTATCATAGGCTAAATATATGCTAGCTTTAACGCATGTTTCTTAGCCGTGTGGGTCACATAGCATTATTAAGATAGAAAATAATTCTGAATATGACTATCAATCAACACTATGTGTGTAATCTTTAACAAGTTCATGTTATAAACAAGTTGACATGCTAAATTCACTTGACAAATTAACGGATCAATTATAACTTGATTAAACACAACTAAATTTTATACACGATAATAAATAAATTCAATATAAATTAAATAAATTTTGATACAGTACTTGATACATAATTCAAAAATGCACACTAGCACGATTCATTAACAATTAGAATCAAAATCAAGGAATATTCATCGTTGGTACTGATACCTACAGTACAATTTTAGTTTAGAATTCACTGCTATCCTACAATAGATTTCATATGACCATGAAATTGTTAAGTGTGATGGAAATAAAGTCTAATTTGTAAAAAAAAAAAAAAAGGGAAAGAAGGATCCACGACGTACTATGCAATCTAATAAAATAATTTGATAATCTGCAAAATTCTATGTTATGCCTCATGAGAATATAAAATTTTAAATCAAAATTAAGTAGCAGCAATATCTCACTCAACTTTGGTTAATTCCTCTAATGATATTTCACTATTTGCATGTTTCAGGAAAAAAAAAATCATTTTTCTGTATGCTTAAACAATCCCAAATTTTAATGCAGTACAAAAGCCTAGAGTGCATCGTACTTTGAAGGGTATGTTTGGTATATGGGTTTGGATAGGATTTAAGAGGTGAATTTTATAAAAATAAATCCAATACACCTTCTAAACTAGTATTTGGTTGAAATTTTGAGACTCAGGATTCTAAGTAAGTCCTTCTTAGCCCGTAAAGAATAATTGATTAAAACCCACAAATGGAGCCATGGAGTTTAATGCAGCCTATGGAAATTGGGTTTCAAAATGAAAGATTTGATTTAATAACAAAAAGACTACTTTACACAAAAATTTATTATTTTATTCCCATAATAATGAACATTTTAGTAAATTGAGTAATATGATTTGATATAAATTAATGAATCCTTCGTCTATTTAATAAAATACATAACAACTTAAATTTTTATCCCTTACATATTTTTTTTTCCTAACAACATCACATTACTCATTTCTATTACATGTTCAATAATTCAATATTTGATTAATTTGTAGTTTAACATAATTTTTATTTTAAACATTATTCATATACAATAGTATATACATGTTAAAAAAAAATTAATATAATGGGATCGATTTTTATATTTCATCGTACTTTCAAACACGGGTTATGACTAATATATTTAGATCACCTACCAAACATAGAATTTGATTTGAATTTTTTTTTGAATCCGATGTGTAAATCCTTTGGGCTGGGTTTGGAAACGTTCCATAAATCCAGTCCAAAACCCCCCAAATTAAACATCCAAACATGCTATAAATTTAAGTTTGTGACCGAATCATTTGTTACTTGGATTTAGTTTGAGCTTAGAAATATAATCAAATTTGATTTATTGTGCAATTTTATTTTTTTAATCAAAATTTATTGTGCAATTTTATTTACTAAAATGTCCATCATTGTACAGTCGATGTGAGCTTTGTTTCCTTTGCATCTCTGAATAATTTCCAAAATCAAGGACATTCGTTTGTGTTGATAAAGTTCATATATAATAAGGTCTCTTCGGACCCTCAAACAAAAACTATACTATAGAGTAGGTTCATTTTCAAAAGGATGCCTGGAGTAAAATTCAATTCAGTTCCATCCAAGTAGTAAGCATTGGTTTTCCGGAGGAAGTGGAAGTATCACCATCTTGAAGCATACCATAATCTTACTAAGAAACAAGAAGAGGATCGCAGAATGGAAGGGTCAAATGCCTGGAACTAGACTTCATTTTTGCTGTTATCATCAATATTTTAGAGTGCAGAAATTTGACAGCAAATCTTCAAGCCATCCCGTAGCTTTTCGAGTTTCAAAGTAGTTCACCCCAGAGATATCATCCATTATATGATAGTAGTTCAGAATACTAACCGATTCAGGACCAAATAAACCCATTGCTAAAAGAACTAGATCAGCCTCAATCATCTCCTCAGAGCCCTCAACTTCCTTAAATTGAAACTTCCCCCTAGCATCCTTCTCCCAGTGGACATGGACCACTTCCAATCCTTTCACAACCCCATTCTCATCTCCAACAAACCGCTTAGTCAATACCTCATAGGACTTTGGGTCTTTGCCAAATTTGGCAGCAGCTTCCTGGTGTCCATAATCTATGCGGAATATGCGAGGCCACTGCCAACCAGAAAAGACGGGCAAAAATTTGTATTGACATCTAAAAATAAGGCATATGAAATGGTAATAAAAAAAATTGGGTTATACATTTTCAAAATTACACAGCCTTTTAGTTGAGACTTCCTATCAAAAATCTGACATGTAATGCAAATATGCACCAATATGTTGGACCGCATTGCTCTTGATATTCCGTAAGCACAGGATCCCTTATTCTTGTTCTTTTTTCTTTTCCATTTTAAATTGATAGAATTAAAATCAAATCTCAGACTCCCTGCTCCTTTTTTCTCCCTTTTGAGTGGCACTGTCAACTGCTTACCATTGTGCTATACAGGTTTTGGTATGCAGCATCAGACTTATCATTTTGCTGTGCTAGAAATTCTCTGCTAATCACAATCTCGATTGAATTTTATCAAATACTAACAATATTTAGAGAAAGTTAGTGAAATAATTTGCTATCCCGTGCTATGACCCATAGCAGAAGGCTATAAATTAAAATTGAGCAAAAGTTTTAAGGTGGTCAATTTTCATTACCTTGTTCCTATGAGTAAAAGTGATAACTGTATCAACTGGGGAAAAACTAAGAAAGGGGTCAAACCTGTGGCCAAGGGTTGCCAGGAGCCCTGGTTCGTGGCGGCTCAGGGAGAAGCTCTAAATTAACAATACTACTGCAACTGTGACGGATAGATGTCCCAATACAATCTGTGCCGGTGTCACCTCCACCAATTACCACTACCTTCTTGCCCTTTGCAGAGATGTATTTACCGTCCTGATGATTGCTATCAAGCAAGCTTTTAGTATTGGCGTGAAGAAACTCCATATCAAAATGGACTCCAGTGAGTTCGCGCCCAGGAACAGGGAGGTCCTATAAATATTAGTTCACGAGTTATATTCTGTCCTGAAGATGGGGGGAAAGATCTGTTAAGTTTCACAAATTTTCTATTTATAAACAATCCAAACAAGCATCATCCATAACTCATTCTCCATGACTCACCTGGGTTTTGTGGCGCCTACCGCCAAAACAATAGCATCATTCTCCTGGCGAAGCCGATCCAATGAGTAAAAAGGATCTTTTCCTACATTAACATAGACCACAAAATTCACACCTTCCTTTTCCATAAGGTTAACCCTCCTTTGGACAACATCAACTTTGTCAGTCTTCATGTTAGGGACCCCATACATCATAAGTATTAGCAACAAACCACAGCTCGGCACACTCAACAGTAGTGAGAGTCAATGGAGCAATAAGGAAGCACAAGATTCTTGGAGAAAAAAGGGAGAAGACTCTCACAATATTGCCGAAATTAGTGGAGAGACGTTGAGGGGCATTGGAGCTCTAACTGCAATAAGTTTAAACCAAAATAATTATCCAGCAAGTCCTAAAAATCAGGAAAAATCAGACCATTTGTAGCAGCAGATTTTATGAGAAATCAGACCATTTGTAGCAGATTTTTTGGAAATCATTTCGTTGTATTACTTGTTTAAATACTCCTCTTGTAATGCCTAATGGTTCACGTTGCCAATTATTGAATAAGAGACATATCAATTCAAGCTTTCTTCTTCCTCTGTTTTTATCTTTTTTCCTCTATAAGTTCACCAATTCAATCAGCACGCTCAATCACAGTCACACTATGGCCCATTTTGTTCAATTGATTAGTGGCAGCCAATCCAGTAGGGCCACTTCCAATGATAGCAACTCTTTTTCTGTAAGAGTGAGGAATATTAGGATCAGTTTCGCCATGACATTTCATTCGAGACAATATAGTACTTGTGGAAAAGTCCAATAAAAGAAACGGAAGTTTCTAAGCTTAAAAAAGAATCTTAAGACTTGCAATCACACCAGAACAGAAAATATATATTTTTTTAAAAGTGGAACACCTCTTAAGATGTGGGAAACTACAGTCAAGCTAAAAATCAAAAGCATACCCAGTTCGCCTTGAGGGAGGCCGTGGCACCATCCATCCCTCCTCAAAAGCCTTGTTATCAATGGATTTCATCAGGGGAAGCATAGTTTTTAGGGAACGCGATCCTGGAGGTACTAGAAGGTTCATTGCAGGTATTCAGTGGTAAATCACTAGAATCTGCATTCCGGACCCCAGTACAGGCCAATGTCAACATGAGTCTTGACTGCATCCCTCAAACAAAAATCCAAATTATGTAACTTAATGATATTTGCTTCCAGGTTAGGTCAGGTTATCATACTTCTGCCAATGATCTTTGCTTCCAGGTTTGGTCAGGTTATCATACATCTGCGGGGTGCAGTGCCTCTGCTTTCTAGTGCATCCAGTCATCGTTATATATTTTTATAAATTTCTGCGTTCAAAATGCAGGAAATTTCTGCATTCAACAACACTGCCTCATCAGTATCACACATTTTATTAACATTACAATCCAAGGATTGTACACAAAAAAAAAGTAGAACGGTGTCATTAACTTCTCTAGTTTAAAAAGACATCATTGACTTAAATAATTGAGGAACATGTCTGGCCTTAGATGTGAGGATGCAAACGGATCATTGTCATTCAAAAAAAGCTGCACCTATTTAACTAACCATTTTTAAATTGACAACATCATCATCCTGCTTATCCGAAAAATGGGAAGTTTCTCCTAAAAAAGTAGATGTGAGCATGCAAACGGATCACAGATACAACCAATTTTACCAATCAAATATCAAACTCTACACGAAGCTTCTCAAAATAAATTGCTGACCAAAATGGCATGGAAAACAATTAATTCACTAGTTACTAAACAACTTACCAATTTACATTTCCCCGGAGTGTGTTAATTTCCCCATTATGGCCCAAGACACGCATAGGCTGAGCACGATCCCAGCTCGGAAATGTGTTAGTTGAGAACCTAGAGTGTATCTGCACCAAGAATCCAAAAAAACCATATTTTCACTCCAAAATGTGTCCACATTATGAAAATATGGGTTCTTAACTTCATAATTGGAAATGAAATCGTGTTCAGGGCACTACAATTATGATATACTGTAATGACAGTACAAAACATCATGGAAACCCTAAACTACCTTGACCAAACACAATTTCTTTTCAACCACCAACATGAAGGTTTTGTCCTTAAGGACTGATCATAGAAAGCAAGGCACCAAGTTTCTGCAAACATGATTTACTTCATAATGAGGTACTTTACCAACTCACCCAAAAAATCCATTCTGGCATCCAAATTCAAACAGTAATCTAGGGAGTGGAAGAACTTAAGAGATCATTCAAACTTCAATGCCTCAGAAGTCATTCCTCAACCTTGAAATCTCTCCAGTTAACTGGTTCATCCCATGCTGTTCGTTGCCGATGTATGGAGTCAGTGTACAAAGAAGAAGTGTAAATGAAAAATATATTTACCAGGGCCATGTAGCTTGTAAACCTTTCAGTGCCAAGATCTGCATAGTAGTACTCCTTCAACTGATTGGGCTTCAGCTGACCCTTGTAGACAACAGTCCTGCAGAAACAAGGTAAGGTCTTCACAGTCTGAAAGCAGAATTCAGCAAATGAACATATCGGCAAGACACTACAGCAAACAAGCCTTGAGGAAAGAGAACATATGTAGAAGTCCCTCACACCACCATGTTGGAGGTTTAGTGCAGCTCGAATAGCTACCACCATTGAAACCCCCCTTCATATATACATCTGCAGAATGAAAAAGAAAGACAACAAAAAGTGCGAAGACCAGGAGTCTTTCAAAGGAAGAAAATAATTGGATGAAACTCTCAAATAAAACACATTACGGGAAATAAGAGAGGACTGAGAAAGTATGCTGCAAGAGTCACATGGTTCATCAATTTCACCTCATTTTTACAAAACAAATAGATTGTAAAATCAAGGGAACTTCCCCATGGGAAATCATGCAACAACCCCAATATTGTGAGTACTTTCTTCCGACAATCCACTGGAGGTACTAGTGGATTGTATTCAATCAGGGGAAGCCAGTCCATGCACAACTGACAAATCATGTAACCCCAATATTGTGAGTACTTTCTGCCAAAAATCCACTATAGGTACTAGTTATCATGGATTTAGTCAGGGGAAGCCAGTGAATGCAGAACGGACAAATCATCCCACTTTCAAGCCTAAAAACTGATTCTAGCATAACAGAGTCAAAATCAGCTTTTGACCGAGGCGTAGGTGTAAAAAACACTTGCTCAATAACAGGTTCTATCTGCAAAGCCGATTGGCCCAATCCTGAGTTATCTGTGGGGACCATGCGCCACCCAAGTACAGTATGCCCAAGAGACTCGGCCACCTACAAATATATTTCATAAATTCTCAGAAAACAACATCAAGACAAGATATAAGAAAATTCTAGCAATTAATCGGAATGGCAACTCAAAACATAGAAATCCGGAACTGTGCCAAGAATTCCATTTCAAATATTTGAGCAATAATGAAGATGCTCCTCGCTGGAGTTCACGTAAAAGAATAAGAATATAGATGAAGTCTCCACTAAACTAAACATAGACAGCAAAAGAAATGAGAACAAACAGACCAAATTTTAGCTAAGTTACCTTTGTAAATACAATTTTGCTTTGCTCCCTTCGACTTTCGGATGCAGGCAAGAAGAACATGCCCACGGCATATTGTCAACGTGGTGCCAGCTCGAAACCAATATCCTTAGCAACCTGTTACAAGATGACCAAACAAAAATCACCACCTAGTAGTTTATAATAAAGTAAAGGAGAATATGGCCTTGAGCCAAAGACAACAAGAGTAAAACCGCTAGAAATTAGAATTCAGTTAAGGTATTAGAAACACGCATACTTACTAAACATTTTTCTCTTTTTGTTTCTTTCCCCTTATATATTCACGCAAATTCGAAACGAAAATTACATAACCAAATAAATTCATCACAAAGAAAATAAAACGGTTATATCAAAAATAGAGAGAAAATCTTCTTTGATTAAAAATGATAAGCAGTTACAGAATCGTGTATAAGGAAAAACCTTATATACAAATTAGAATAACAAACTAACTGCTTGCATAACAAACTAACTCCTTGCATCCAGCTGGCTAACTAATTATAAAACTAATTCTAGCTTAACTAAACAGATAAATATACATCATTTAATATATTTAATATGCCCCCCTCAAGATGGCTTGTGGATATCTAACACACCCATCTTGGAGATAAGAAAATGAAACTGAGCAGAACCCAAAGCTTTGGTGAGAACATATGCAATTTGATGATTAGAGGACACATGGCTAGTTTGAATAATCCCATCTTGAATCTTATCACGAATCAAATGACAATCAATGTCAATATGTTTCGTTCTTTCATGAAAGATCGGATTCGAAGCAATATGAAGGGCAGATTGATTATCACAGAAAAGTGTAGCTGGTTGAAGATGAGAAACTTGGAAATCAGCAAGTAAATATTTTAACCATAAAATTTCGCAAACAGTGGAAGCCATGGATCTGTATTCGGCCTCTGCAGAGGAGCGGGACACTGTGGTTTGCTTCTTGGATTTCCAAGAAATGAGAGAATTTCCAAGAAAAACACAATAACCGGTGATAGAACGACGTGTATCTTGACAACCAGCCCAATCCGAATCAGAAAATGCCTTAAGATGTAATAAGGAAGTTGCTGAATAGAATAAGTCTTGACCAGGACTGTTCTTGATATACTGAAGCACACGATGGGCTAATAAAAGATGAGGGTGTCGTGGCTGAGCCATAAACTGGCTTAGAATAGTAACAACATAAGTGATGTCTGGCCTGGTAATAGTAAGGTACAGCAAACGCCCAACCAACCTACGATAAGAGGATGGATCTTCCAACAATTTACCATCAGACTGATTAATTTTCAGATTCTGTTCCATAGGAAATTTGGCTGGTTTGCAACCAAGAAAGCCAGTATCAGCTAATATATCAAGGGCATACTTTCGCTGGCAAACAGAAAGTCCTTGCTTAGTTCGAGCAATTTCAAGACCAAGAAAATATTTCAAAGGACCAAGCTCTTTCAACTTAAAATGTTGATGAAGAAATAGCTTCAAATCATCAATCGCTGCCTGATCATTACTTGCTAAAACAATATCATCAACATAGATTAACAGAGCAATGAAACTTGAACCTTGGGATCGTGTGAAAAGAGAATAATCTGCCTTGGATTGAACAAACCCATGCTGAACAATGGTAGATGAAAATTTGGAAAACCATTGACGAGAGGCCTGTTTGAGTCCATATAAGGATTTGTTCAGCTTACAAACCCTGGAGTCATGTCGAGAACCAAAACCCGGAGGCAAATCCATGTATACTTCCTCATGCAAATCCCCATGTAAAAATGCATTATGAACATCCAGTTGCTCTAAAATCCAATGTTTTGCTGCTGCAATGGCTAATAAACATCGAATAGTAGGAAGCTTGGCAACAGGGGAAAATTTTTCATGGTAGTCTAAGCCTTCTTGTTGAGTATAACCTTTGGCCACTAATCGAGCTTTATACCTCTCGATAGTGCCATCAGATTTATACTTGATTCGATACACCCACTTACATCCAATAGTGTGCTTGTCAGGAGGTAAAGGAACAAGTGTCCATGTGTGATTTTCTTCCAAGGCTGTAATTTCAGCAGCCATGGCATCTTTCCAATGAGGATATTTCACAGCTTGGTGATAAAACCGAGGCTCAAAATCAGTTGTAATTGCTAACACAAATTGTTTATGGGAATGTGAAAGTTGAGTATAAGAAAGGGATGCAGTGATATCATAGGGCTGATTTGGAGAATGATCAATTGGCAAACCTGGATTAGTTGACGCAGATATGGATGGGGAGGAGAGGGATGTTGCCATTTGACAGTGATAATCACGCAAATAATCAGGAGCATTGTGAGTTCTACCGGAACGACGGAGTTGGGGAACCATAGGAGTAGAAATAATAGGAGAAGGGGAAGATGGAGATGGTGAAATGGGTTCTATATCAGGTATAGGACGAGGTAAAACAATGTCAGGAGAGTAAGCAGTGCGCATGAGTGTATTTGAAGATTGAGGTGGGAACGAATTAGATTCATGAAAGGGAAATGTTGTTTCATGAAAGATAACATCTCTACTAATGAGGAAGCTGTTTGTATCAAGGTCATACAATTTATAACCCTTTATGGCAAAAGGATATCCAAGAAAAACACATCTCCTGGCTCGAGGATCAAATTTGGTTCTGTTTTGAGCTAAGGTAGATGCATAACAAAGACAACCAAACACCTTGAGATGTTTATAAGTAGGAGATGCTTTAAACAAAAGTTCATAAGGAGATTTGTTTGAGAGCAAAGGTGTAGGCATTCGATTAATGAGATAGGTTGCTGTTAAGATGGAATCTCCCCAAAAATGCAAGGGAAGATTGGATTGGAAAATAAGAGCTCGGGCCACATTGAGTATATGCTGATGCTTTCTCTCAACGACAGAGTTTTGCTGAGGAGTATCTACACAACTTAATTGATGTATTACTCCTTTAGAAGAATAGAAATCTTTCATATCAAATTCGCGACCATTATCACTTCTTAATGTCTTTATTTTGGTCTGAAATTGAGTTTCAACTAGAGTAAAAAATGATTGAAGTAAGTTACGTACTTCAGACTTGGCTTTCAGCAAATAAACCCATGTGGAACGAGTACAATCATCAACTATGGTAAGAAAATAATGATGATCATCATATGTAGCAGCAACAAAAGGACTACCCCATATATCACAGTGTACTAAATCAAAAGGTGATGCAGAAAAGTGATTATGAAAAGGGAAAGATAAACGTTTTTGTTTGGCAAGAGGACAAATTGTACAATCATGATGTTTATTCATAAGAACAGGAAAAGAAATATCAGTATTTTGCAACAATGACATTCTTAGAAAGGAAGGATGGCCTAGCCTATAATGCCACAAGTCTGTAAGTACATCATTTGAGGAATTATTTGAAGGATGTGCAACAGAAAAACTAGAAACAACATTGGCTGCTGGTTTTTGTAGGATATAAAGTCCGTCCTTTTGTTTACCCAGTCCAATCATCGTCCAATTGATGAGGTCCTGAATAAAACAATGATCAAACAGAAAAATGAGACCACATTTCATGGAAGATGTGAGTTTGCTCACTGATAAAAGATTGAAATGAAAATTAGGAACACAAAACACATCAGTTAGAACAAAAGAAGGAGAAAATTTTACTGTTCCAACATGAGTAACAGGGACAGATTCCCCATTGGGAAGATTAACAGATAGGTTTGCTACAGCAGTGACATTAGTTAGGATAGACACAGAATGTACCATATGATTTGTTGCTCCAGTGTCAATGATCCATTCATTGGAACATGTATATGTATGTAAATGACTACTAAAGGAAAAAATAGAAGTACCGGAAAGATGTTGATTAGAGTTGGTAAGGTTTGCACTTGCTGCTTGATGATTTATACCAGAAGGATTTGAAGAGTTGAGGTATTGTAGCAATTGCTGACATTGAGCCTGAGTTATTGGAAACTGTGAAGAAGTCTCATGTGAAATAGATTCGGAGGATGAATTGGAATTCATTGTCCCCTGAATTGCAGCTTGATTTGCACCATAAGTAGACTGATTTGGAGCATTTTTCCCTCTGAATTTATATCCTACTGGATAACCATGCAATTTGTAGCACACATCAGTGGTATGTCCAGCTATACCACAGTGACTGCATATAGGCCCACGCAATTTATAGCATACATCAGCAGTGTGTCCTAAAATGCCACAATGAGTGCATGTGGGTTTCTCCTTTCTCATTGTATTCTTGTTCTTCTCATAAGAACGCATATTAGCAGAGGAATTTCCAGCTTTAGACAAGTAAACTGTTGGATTGAAGGAGGATGATGAAGGAGAAATGATTTGCTTCTGTTTCTCTTCTTGTAAAACCAAAGCAAATACTTTGTTAATGGGAGGCATTGGATCCATCAGTAAGATCTGACCTCTGACCTGTGAAAAAGTGTCATTGAGTCCCATCAAAAATTGCAGAATGCATTCCTTCTGTTGATAATCTGAAAAAGATTTGAAACCTCCACATGTGCATTGTCCACAATTGCACTGAGGAATTGGCTTGTAATTGGATAGTTCATCCCAAAGACCTTTCAGTTTAGTGAAATAATGGTTAACAGACATCTGCTCCTGTGTGAGATCTGATAAAGCCTTTTGTAATTGAAAAATACGAGGTCCATTGGCCTGCGAAAAACGATCTTGAAGATCTTTCCAAACTTCTTGAGCCGTATTGAAATAGATCACACTTGCAGCAATGTCTTTGGATATTGAATTCAACAACCATGACAGGACCATAGTGTTGCAGCGAGACCAAGCAAAGAAATTTGGATCTGCAGAATTTAAAGGTTTGTTGATGGATCCATCCACAAAACCTGCTTTGTTCTTGGCTGTGAGAGCCAAGATCATAGATCGATTCCAGGTTTGATAGTTATCTCCATCCAAGTGTTGAGAAACCAAAGCAATTCCAGGATTATCACCATTTTGTAGATGATAAGGATTATTAACTTCTTCTGAAACAGAGGAAAAAGAAGAAGAAGAAGATGAAGAAGAAGAGTTAGCGGAAGCCATTGATGCTCTAACCGAGCTTTGATACCAAATCAAAAATAGAGAGAAAATCTTCTTTGATTAAAAATGATAAGCAGTTACAGAATCGTGTATAAGGAAAAACCTTATATACAAATTAGAATAACAAACTAACTGCTTGCATAACAAACTAACTTCTTGCATCCAGCTGGCTAACTAATTATAAAACTAATTCTAGCTTAACTAAACAGATAAATATACATCATTTAATATATTTAATAGGTTAGCTTTCAAAAATAAAAAATAGATTCCCTGTCGAGAAAGGTTGTTAATAGAAAAACGTCTTCATAGTTATTACCTCAAAAGAGAAATGAAAGTGAAGCTGATAAACACACCTCCTTATAGAAGTCATGAGGAAGAGCTACGAGAATACCAGCTCCATCACCAGTATTTGTCTCACAACCACAAGCGCCTCTATGTGACATACGTACCAACATCTCTATCGCATCCGTCACCTACAGAGCACAAGGACATTTCCTTCAAAAGTGGAATAAAATATTTGCATTGTCATGTGAGTTAGCTGTCTCTTTGGATCCTTTTTTCTTTTACATTCCACTGATAGATAATGAGAAGAAGTGCCTTGGGTTGGACAAAAAGTTGGAGGTCACAACTAGTGTATTGCGTTCCTTCACTGATATCTTTTACATAATCCATATCTTCTTTCAATTTCGTACCCGCTTTATTGCTCCTTCTTCGCGAGTATTTGGAAGAGGTGTTTTAGTGGAAGATGCTTGGGCAATAGCAAAGAGATATTTATCATCGTACTTTTTAATTGACATTCTAGCTGTTCTTCCACTGCCACAGGTGAGAAAAGATTTCTGCATTGCCAAAATGTCCTCACGTTGCAATTTTCCATTCCTCTCCGGACAATTCCAAATCCGTTTTCTTCTTGTTCAGCAATTTGGGGCAGGTTTTTTAAGAAACATTTTGAGCGGAGTCTAATGATTGGTTCTGCATTATTATACTAGTGTGTGATAATTTCTGAGGCATAAACAAGAAGGATGATTTTTGCCCTAGTGCATGTATGTTTTCTTTTTTAATTTTTTTTTGTGGTTATTGCATGCATGTTTTGTCTGTAGTTGCAACCTTTTTGGCATCTAATTGCATATGCATTATAAAATCTTTCTTGATCTCGAATTTAGCCTGTTCACTAAAAATATTTGTCTTATTCTAGTGTTATTTTATCGGTTATCTTACAAAGCTCTCTTTTGGCTGCTCTCAGCTACTGGGAGCCTTTTGGTACTTGTTTTCTATTGAACGTGAAACTACTAGCTGGCGAAAAGCTTGTGCAAGTAGGGCTGATTGTGTCCATGCTTCAGTGTATTGTGATGACAATAATGTCGGATTTATCACATTTCTGAATAATACATGCCCTATACAGACACCAAATGCAACACTTTTTGAATTTGGGATATTCATTGACGCTCTTCAGTCTGGTGTTGTCCAATCAACGGATTTCCCGCAGAAATTCTTTTACTGTTTCCGGTGGGGACTGCAAAACTTGAGGTATGAACATAAAAGATGGTATCTGTTCCTCTAATTTTTACTAGTGTTTCGAATAAAAATTGCAATGTTCTTTTCTTAATCACTGGTTTGTGTTGTACTCGAGTTGTACTTGTTTGACATTCATTGAAGCCAAGACCTAAAAAAGGAATGAAAAAAGGATGACCTATAGGAACATGCCACCAATACCCTTTATCTTTTGATGATTGAAGTGCATGCCACGAATATCCGATGTTAGATTGACTATTGTAGTTCACATGTGCGATTGGTGTTCTCATACATAGCATGAGTGCAAAGTTGAGGAAAGTTTGGTGACACCAGTTCTTCTAGATCTTCGTTGCTGGAAGAGAAAATTTATTAATCTTTTTTTTTTTTTGGGGTAGATAAGAAACCCAATTAGTCTTTCAACTATTTCATTTCACCAGATGGTACAAGCAACGCAGAGGAGGAGGGACGGAATCTTGGCAGATGAGGTTCTTATGTCACTTTTTTTTATAGGAGGGTTTTCTTTGAAATGCCCTCCTTTCACTTGCTTCTAATCCTTTGGGACTGGATGTGTAAGCCGATAAGACAGAAAAGTAATTATGATTCATGGCAAGTGCTATCTCTCTCTTTGGCTCTTCCCGTATTTATGCATAAAGATATATGAGTGTGCATACCGGTATATATAAATATGTGTGTGTGTGTGTACGTTCGGATTATTGCTAAATATTTTCATTCTTGTTTTTGCTGGTCAAATCTTTACTACAAAGAGGAAAGAGTGCGATTTCTCAAATTGGTGATACTGGTGGCAGGTGGAGGCAGCGGACCACCTGATTTTCGGCCGCGTTTGATTTTCAGATGTGTGTGTGGGCGCGCGTTTGGTTGTGGACGGAAGGAAGAGGAAGCAAATGGGTAGTTGTGCATGGGGTTTGGTATTGGGTCTTGCCTTCTGTAGTGGGTGAGTTATTTTCAAGGGTTATTATTCACATTCTAAACCAATGAATCTGTTGATATTAGGAAACTCCATTGCAATTTCAGGTTTGTCAAGTCAGGGAAATTCAATCCCAAAGTATGGGGGTTTAGTGTTGTTCTAGAAACAATAATATTATTAGTTGGATATGTTTTGTTGATACAATTTATCGACTTGGATTGATAGATAAACAATAAGGGATGTCAATATATTTATCCTTACATGTAAGGACCATTAACAACCATAAAGGTCTTTCCAAAAACAGAGATGAGTTGGAGGGGTAAAGTGTTATTTTGAAAATATTAAGGTATCTCTTAAAATATTGATCATCATATAACAACCATGATATAATTCCATAACCTCTATAGATGGGAAATCATTTTAGTTTATTAGATTTCAATTAAGCAAGCTTGCACAAATGTTAAAACTCAAATGTCATGTGGCCATGAAGAGGCATTTCAAAATATAAAATGAAGTGACTAGATTTATGTTTACCATAGCAAAACAGGGGAAATTTTGCTCATAATCTCTCAGTCTGATAAGGATTGTTGGCTTGATTTATTTTATGGATGCACTCATTGCTACCTGCATTACCTCAATCTTCAATATCCGCACTGAGAGAATCTACAGAGTTACCTGACAACAATGGTAACTCTACAACAACTTTGTTCATTTCATGATTCTCAGTTGGGATCTCTTGTGGAGTTAGAAAAGGCTTTGGAGGCATTTTCAGGAGTGCAACATCTCCGTCCAGCATCTCCACCACTCTGTGCATAGAAGGACGATCAATAGGCTTCAGTTGTATGCACCAGAACGCTACTATGATCATCTTCTTAACCATCTTCTTTTCCTCCTCAGTGGTAGCTCCCAAATCAATGTCCTCTCCTTCGCTGTATCGATCATAAACCCATGAGGGGAAGTAAATTTGGCTTGGGCGATCAGCAATTGCATTCAAATTCTTCCTTCTGCCCCCCATTTCCATTAACAACATTCCGAAACTATACACATCAGCTTTGTATGAGACACCTCCTATGTTTTTGTAGAACAATTCTGGAGCCATGTAACCCATTGTGCCTCTTGCTGCAGTCAAAGGCACAATGCTATCATCTATTGAATATAGTTTCGCAAGCCCAAAGTCAGAAACTTTTGGAATGAAATTCTCATCAAGAAGAATGTTGTGGGGCTTGATGTCGAAATGTAAGATTTGCATGTTACAACCTTGATGTAAATATTCAATCCCATGAGCCACTCCGAGAGAAATCTTATACATTTTTTCACAACTCAAGGAGACGGTTTTTTCTTCTCGTGGGAAAATATGTTTTTCAAGAGACCCATTAGACATGAAGTCATATATAAGAGCGCGCTTTGAACCCTCCGCGCAGAAGCCAACGAGTCTCACCACATTAAAATGGTGAATCCTTCCAATGGTAGCAACCTCACTGATAAATTCTTGCCCAGTAGCTTTGGATTTGCCTATCTTCTTCACCGCAACAAGGGAGCCACTTCGAAGCTTTCCTTTAAAGACAGTACCAAAGCCTCCTTCGCCCAATTTTTCATTGAAACCATTAGTCATCTTCCTAATCTCTGAGTAACTATACCTTATGGGCATCAGGTTGTTGTGTCTCTGTAGGAAGTCTTCAATGTTGTCAGAGATTGATAGGTGCCGCCTTCTCCATTTATATACCACTAATGCGAGAAGAAATGAAATCCCGCAGAAAGACCTTGCTGCAATAAACCATCCTGTGCAAATTTTAATAGAAAAAATTAATGTGAATTCGGAATTTTGAAAAAGAGAAAGATACTTATGGATTACTTTTTTTTTTTTTGTGGTGGGGGAAAGAAAAGGGGCTGATTTTACTTAACAGTCTAAAATGCGATCGCAAGTCAGACTTATCAAAAACATGCCAATTTGAGTCACATTTTCCTTCTAGCCGAGGGAAATTTGAAAATCTGACATTAAATACAAGCCAAAATTACATTGAGGGTCTTAGCTTACCGATTGGTTTGTATACTAGAGTGAAAACATCTGTCAGAAATTCCAAAAGAGAGCAACACCAAAGATAAGATGTTAAAAAAGTTATAGGAAGAGGCTTATAAACATGAAAGAAAAGGAGAAAAGAATAGAGAGAATACTCACAAATCAACCACTGAAGCAAGCCTACATTTTCCAAACATAAACAATGTCAGCAAACCAAAATGAAAAATGTGAGAACTGAAAATAGAAAAACTCAAACACTTGATACTATGATATTTAGGAGATTTTTAGTAAGATCATCGTGCTCTCAAGATAGATTTGACATGTTTTGTAAGTTGATAATCTCAAGATAGATTTGACTATTAACTTAATTACTTATATAGAGAAAGACATTTTTGATAACATTATTAATAACGTTATCAGTTGTCAGGGTTTATTGTAATTAGTCTCATTTTTTGTAAAAGCTTATAATTAGCCTTTTTTTATTGAGTATTGTTTGCATAGACTACGTGTATTGGTGTTTAACATTTTTGTATTTGATGAATCTTTAAACATGCAACAGGATGTAAATAAAAAAAAGGAAATATTTTTACCACAATACTTTTATTGATGAGAAAAAAAAATTAAAATTTTGCTGATTAAATGTGCTCACCTAATAATACATTTCTCAATGTATTTCTGATTCTAGTTCTGATTTTGGTTCTGGCTCCGTCCCCTAAGCAATGGACAACATTGTCCTCAAATACGAGAGGGCAATAGTCGCCTCTTGCTTCACACTGTCCACAATAGACGAGATACCATAAAAGCTCAAACCCATATGCAAGCCCGTCATATAAGTCCGAAAAAGAAATGTTGTCTCCCGTCAGGAGCCGTGGAATATCTGCTGATGTCAAAACCGAACTGCCGATGTTGCAGGAGTCCTCCAGTTCTGAGAAATCCATTTCTCCTAATACAACATAATTATGATTTTGCAACGGAGATGGTGAAGTAGTGTTGGAGGTGGAAGTAGTGTTTCTTTTATCACAAAAGCTAGCGTCCACATATCCACTCCTATTTACGGGATTCTGACAGCTTGTGAACATAACACCAAAGTATGACCCTACTGTGGAGAATCCGAAATATTCAGCATATGGTAAGACAGATTGAATTGAAAGAGAAGAGCAATTATCCTTGTCTAGACCGGGATCAACAAGTCGAATCGAGAAGTTGTCATAAGTGATTGCCTCCACGTAGTAGGAGTAGTTGAATTTGTAGTCGTACCCTGCATAAGGACGAGTTTTAAGGTATAGTATAGTGCGATTGTTGTTGCAGGCAAGTTGGTAGTCGGGAAGACCACAGTGCTGGGGATCGTCTTCCAGCCAGAAAGGGTAGTGTATGTCATGGATATTCCCGCAAGACGAAGTGCAGTTCTGATCATTCTTTTGCTGGGCTTTGCAGCACCTACTTGTTACGCACAATACAATTAGTAGAAGAAATCTTTGGCTTGCAAGCAAGAAGACCCCCCTCCTCCTCCTCCTTCCTGACATCATAACTAGAAAGAAAAGCAAAGCCAAGGTGTACTTATCTCTTAACTCTTCTTTTGTGGCTTCATTTCATTTCATCTGTTTTAGAGACAGCCAGAAAAGGGTGAAATACATATATCTCTGGAAAAGGAAGCACCCAAATGATGTGATTTGTTGGATGGTAGTAAGGCCCCCCTATCAACACGGTTAGATATATTCTTAGTTTAGGGGCCCACCTAAAATGAGTCGTCAGTTGAAAAGTCAAAGTCAATTACTGAACAAAAATAAAAATAAATTGGATAAGACCTGTATAGTATCGATAAATAAACATTGTTAGATATAGATGCATCATATATGAATATATAATAATGCCATTTAGAACTACTTATTTGTCTTAAATTATTGATCTACTCCAAGGCCTCGTTTTGTTTTGTTTACGTATAGTTTGTTGCCAGAAAATAACAAGAATAGACATTCCATTCAATTTTTTGACGTATATTTATTGTGGTTGTCTCAAAGAAATAAATAATAATAAGTCACTCAATCAAGAGTTTCCTCGAAACTAATAAAATTAGATATTTTATATATAGTTCCCCTCGTACACTTATGATAGGGTCCCAAAGAAGAAAAAGTTGTAAGATAAGAGTTTCCTCGAAACTAATAAAACTAAAGTTTGGCTGAAACTAATAATAATATTAGATATTTCATATAGTTCTTTGTCATATACTTGATGTAAGGGTCCCAAAGAAAAAACTTTTGTCTCACAAGAGTTTCCTCGAAATTGACCAAATTAAAAACACTTACTAAAGTAATAAATTTTAAAAATACGAGACTGAATTTTTTTTATATTCATTTGACATGGTATAGTCCCAATCATTAAATTAATGGTTTACACTAATTTAATACCCAAAATTTGGATATAGGTAATACTTGTTACGATATTTTATATGAGCAATGTTATTGAGATCTAATTCACTATAACCTTTGATTGACTATAGACTTCATCAACTATTAGAATTTAGTGTTGATTAATTAATTTTACTGAAGTCACATCATTATATCAATAAACTATATCAAATATTTAAATGCAAATAAGATTCCTCATAATTATTTGGTTCGTGTCTTGCATGAAGTGAGGCATTGCTTTTTGAGTCAAAGCCAGTCAACAAAAAAACTTATTAAATCAAAATAGACATATTTTAATTCACACTCAAAATCAAATCATAAACATAAAGAAGAGGAAAAATAATTTAAGCATCAGTTGTAGTGAGGGTGAACGGTAATAATAATGATGGTGACAGTCGTGGATGACAAACAGAGATGATGATGGTGATTTTTGAGTGACAATAATAGTAGTGACAGTCATTCGTGATGATGGTGGTAATGGTAAGTGTGCGTGGTGATACGCGATAGCGATAGTGATTAACAGTAGTGGTGGTGGGACAATGACGGTAGTTGTGGTGGTGGTGGGCGACGATGGTGATGGATGATGGCGAATGACAATGGTAGAGGTATGTGCGGTGGGGGTGGGTGATAATGAATGATGACGGGTGGTGATGGACGATGATGAGTGATGGTAGTTGGTGTGGTGGGGGTATGTGATAATGGGTGACGACAATAGTGAGTGACGACGGTGATGGTGGGCGACGAGGGTGGTGGTGGGTTGTAGTAGTGGGAGATGGTGGACAACAATAGTAGAGGTGGGCAACGGTGGTGGTGGTGGGTAATTGTGGTAATAAATATAAGAATGAGATGATGATAATAGTGGCGTTGGGCGACGGTGATAGCAATTGGTGATGGGTGACAATAGTGATGATAATGGTGGTGGTGGTTATTGTGGCAGAAGTGGTGGTGGTGGGGGTTGTGGTAGAGGTGGTGATAGGGTGGTAACGTTGACAGTGGTGATGGTGATGGTGATGGTGATGATGGTGAGGGCGGTGGTGGTTGTTGCGTTGGTTATTGTGACAGAAATAATAATGGGATGGTGATAGTGGCGGTGGTGGGGGTGGGGCGGTGGTGATTGTGACGAAGGTAATGATAGGATGGCGACAATAACGGTGATAATGGTGATGATAAAGATAGTAATAATGCTAGTGGTGGGAATCAATCAATGATATCCATCAATCTATTTTTTTTGTATTCATTGTTGCAAAAAATCTGATTAAAAAAAATTATAATTGTGATTTTTGACCACTGACAGGGTACAGTCCAAATCATTAAATTAAATTAGTGGTTTACATTAATTTAATACCCAAAATTTGGATGATAAGTGTAAATACTTGTTGCCACGTGTTAAATAGTTCTTTGCTAGGTGTCTTCCATCACTTTTCGAGGGCTTTGATTTTTCTTTGTACCCGAAAGTCGGGGAAAGTAATCAATTTATGGAGTCGCTCACTAGACCCCATTAAGGGCAAGTTGATTGTTTGTCTAAAGATTCCTAATAGTGGGCCACTATTTTTTGACTAGACATTGTAGACTTGATTTTTTGGGGTTGCCAATAGTGATTTGTGGCTGAAATGTGGTTGTTGTTGGTCACTATCTTATGCTATATAGTAATTCTAAAAAAAATAAATATATATCTAAATTTACTAAATTATTTTAATTGTTAATGAAGAGATAAGATAAATATATATCTTTTTTAGCACTGAAGATAACATTGTATCAATTGAGTTGTCAAGGTGTATTAATATTGGAATTTCGGGAAAAAAGTAATATTATTTTTATATATCATGTGTTAAACATAACATAACCATTTAAAAGTTTTATAAAAATAGAGAGATTTGTATGATATGTAAGAGAATAATTTTTGATTTACATATAAAGAGATATAATAGTAATTTTTATATTTAAATACAAAAGGACATATTAATCTTTATGTTTTTTTATAAGAGTAAAATAATCAATAAAAAATTTTTGGGCATTGAAGATAATATTGTATCAATCGAGTTGTCAACATGTATTAAAATTGAGTTTTTTAGGAAAAAAATAATATTGTTTTTATATATCATGCGGTAAGCATAACATGACCATTCCAAAGTTTTACAAAAATAGAAAAATTTGTATGATATGTTAGAGATTAGTTTGTTCTTTACATATAAAGGAATATAATGGTAATTTATATATTTAAATATAAAAAAATATATTAATTTTTTATAAGAATAAATAGTCAATCAAAATTTTTTTTATTAAAATACTTTTATTAATAGTACATATAGATATGTGGTTTGAAATTCTGTATCATTATCCTAATTCAACTATAATGCGGTTCAGTTGTAGGCTACTAGGATAATTTCTGCCAATAATATTTCAGAGACTGAACTCTATCAACTATCAAGGCCATCATAAGGGTGCAACCACGGAGCAGTATTAGACCATGGGCCTGCCCACCAAAAAAGAGATTTACATCCTGATTTCTTGAGATTTGTCATTTAATCATTCAGATACTTTGATATTTAAAATATTATACATAGACCTCCTAAAATTTTTACGAACGTAACACTTAGAATATATTCGTTAATAAATTACACTTAAACTTCTTGAAATTTATAAATATATATTACTTAAACTTGTTGAGTTTAAAATGTTATATTTAGATTAAAAATATTTTAATTAAATATCAAATATCAAATATTTTAAACTTTATAAATAAAATTCATGTTTTGTTGTATTTTATTTTTAAAATAAAGTCAAAAATAAAAATCAATTTTTTCTTCAAAAATCATAATTCGTATACAATTTTTTCTTTAAGAGTGAATTTCATTTAACTTTAAAACTCACAATTAATTTTTTTTTTTTTTGATCAAATCCTAACCAATGACTCTAACAGAGCCAGGGCCAGGAAAGACAGATTAACACACTCACACACCCGAAACTATCCGATATGAAATAACCCAATTCTCCCACACCCCCGCGTGATTACCATGACCGCAGGGCCTCTAGCCCAAACTTTGTAATTCAATTCAATGAATTATATCTTGATTAAATTCTCAAATTCAATTCCACTTTTCTTTTTCAGCAGAATTCTATCTCATATATATATATATATATATATATATATATATATATATATATATATATATATATATATATATATATATATATATATATATGGCTGGCTAAGTCGGGAGAGTCTACGATACCGCTTGGTCAAATAGTGGTACTGTACCAAAAAAAAGTGTGGCCATAAATTTTTTGGCATTTAATATTACTCAAATGTGTGGCTGTAAATTTTTTGTCATTAAATATTACTCCTTAAAAATAACAACTTTATCTATAAATATAATGACATTATCTTAAAAAATTGTAACTCACCTCAAAATACTTATATAATCTTGGCCCCGTTTTTTGTCTAACAAGAATTCCCTCGAAACTAACCAGAAACTTCATATAATTTCCCTGTCCTACACTAAATATATAAGTCCCACCAAAAGCGAGCACGCCCTATGGATAAATGATAAGACTTTTATCATATGTATAACATTGTTAGATATGAATTCAGTCATATGAGAATAAATAATAATGTCATTTAGAACTAATTATTTGCCTTAAATTGTTGATCTACTCCATAAGAGAAAACTTAGAATACCTCCTACTCCTCTTTAACTATACGTATATATTGTATTTTGCTAGAAAATAACTTGAATAGATATCTCATACAATTTTTTTTTTGATATACACTTATTGTGATAGTCTTAAAGAGAGAAAAAATAAGTCTGATAAAAGTTTCTTTGAAACTAATAAGATTAGATATTTCATATATAATTTCCCATCATACACTTAGGGTAAACGTCTCAAAGAAAAAAAATTTGCCCCATAAGAGTTTGTTTACTCGAAACCAACAAGATTAGAGTTTCATTGAAACTAATAATAAGACTAGATATTTCATATAGTTCCCTGTCATACCCTTGATTGATGTAAGGGTCCCAAAGAAGAATAAATTGTCCGAGAAACTAACAAGACTAGAAACTTCATATAATTTTTTGAATAGTAGAACCAGCTCCAACTCAAAATATGTATAAAAAGAAATTCAGATTCTCCTTATTATCACTTTCATTTTGATTTCAAGCTCAAAAATATCTGCAAGGAAAGGAGAGGCCAAGCAGCGGTCCACACCTTGGGAGACTGTTTGGTATTTCCTTGGAAAATGGTCATCTATCGCACTCCCTTCTTCCTTCTTCTAGTAGTCTTCGCCGGAAATTGTGGTGCCGGCAAAGATTATGAGTGCAAGGTGACAAGATGCAGCGTATTCGGACCTGACATCCGGTTCCCCTTCCGGATAAAAGACCGTCAGCCAGCTCACTGTGGCTATGGCCCTGCCTTTGACCTCTCTTGCACACAAAACAATGATACTGTGTTTGATCAGGACTTCCAATTTCCACTGAGAGCAACGACCAAGAGAATTCCGCTTCCATTATCACTCAAGGTTTTGGTCTTGGAAATCAGTTATGAACATCGGTGGATAGGTATCAATGTCTTCAATGTAACTTGTCTCCCACGTTGGCATCCAATTCCAACCCTGTATAATAATAGTTCATCTTCTGCCGGCTCTCCATTCAAGTTTTACTTCCTAGCCCCCGCATACGGCTATACACTATTCAGTTGTCCCTCAAACAAAAGGCCCTCAACATACCGTATATTTCAGGTCACCTGCCTTAGTGGTCCTGGTCACCAAGTGTATGCCGCTCCTACATTTGGTTGGTACATGTACATCGATGAATCTGTACCGGACCTAACATCCTGCACCAAGATGTATAACATTTCATACGTTCCAAAAAAAATACTTTTTGGGGATGAATCACACCCTACTCAATTTTACACGCGATGTGGTTCACGCCTTTCTGGTCTGGGATGGTCCACACCTTCTTGTGGATATTGTGAAGCAGAAAATAAGTACTGCCGATTGAAGAAAAACAGCAACCCCCAACCTCAAATTGAATGCGTCGACATTCCTATAACTCAACCCAACTCAGGTACTCCTAACTAGTTTTTCTGAGTATTCGTATTCAATCATGTCCCTTACAACATATATATCTCTTCTTTGAATTTAAAAATCTTGTGTCCTTTTCAGATGCATCCTCGCATTCGCATAGACAAGTTGTTGCAGGTGAATATATACGTTTACACTATTTTTTTGTATCGTTATTTGTATCAAGGACTTAAGTGAGAATGGTTTATAATTTGTTAAGTATGCTTTTTATTGCAGGTATCATCTCAGGTGTGTTCCTTCTTGTGCTAGTCGTTGTTTCACTGTGTCTTGTTATCAGGTCAAATATAAGAAAGAAAGAGGATAAAGTGAAGATTGAAAATTTTTTGGAGGACTACAAAGCCCTTAAGCCGGCAAGATACTCTTATGCTGATATAAAGAAGATTACGAACCAATTTAGGGATAAACTGGGCCAAGGAGGTTATGGAACCGTGTTCAAAGGAAAGCTTTCAAATGATATATTCGTTGCGGTCAAGGTTCTTAAGAGTGTCAAAGGAAATGGAGAAGAGTTCATCAATGAAGTGGGCACAATAGGCAGAATACACCATATCAATGTGGTTCGCCTTGTTGGATACTGTGCTGATGGATTTAGAAGGGCTCTTGTTTACGAGTTTTTACCGAATGATTCCCTGGAAAAGTTTATACCAATGGAAAATAAAAAACGTGACCTCGGGTGGGAAATGCTGAAAAAAATTGCTCTGGGGATAGCCAAAGGAATCGAGTATCTTCACTAAGGGTGCGACCAAAGAATCCTTCATTTTGATATTAAGCCTCATAACATCTTGTTGGACCACAACTTTAATCCGAAGATCTCTGATTTTGGTCTAGCAAAGATGTGTTCCAAGGATCAAAGCATTGTGTCCATGACTACTACTAGAGGCACCATTGGTTATATTGCACCAGAAGTGTTCTCAAGGAACTTCGGAAATGTGTCGTATAAATCAGATGTTTATAGTTTTGGAATGTTGTTGCTTGAAATAGTCGGAGTAAAAAAAAAAGTCGATGCCGGAGCATCGGACAACAATGAATCCTACTACCCAGAGTGGATTTACAACCGTTTGGATCAAGAGAAAGAATTGGAAATCCAAGTTGAGGAAGATGGTGATACAAAGATAGCAAGGAAATTGACAATTGTGGGACTTTGGTGCGTTCAGTGGCACCCAGTAGACCGGCCTGCAATGAAGACTGTGATTCAAATGCTAGAAGGAGAAGGCAATTTAAGCTTGCCACCAAATCCTTTTGGCTCTACAAATCCAATGAACACGGGTGCAACCATGTTTTCAAAAACATTTAACAGCGAGCTTGAAACCATTTCGGAATTGGAGTGAGAAATATAGTTTGTGTTTTCGTAGTGCAATAATGCTACTAGTGTTGTAAGTCATCTTACAACATGGGATGTTTGAATTTGGATTTTCTTTACTATAATTTTTCTCGATTTTTCTCAATTTTGATCCACTTACTAATACTTGATTGGTGATCTACCAATGAAAAAATTGAGAGAGGTGTATCATATGATTTTTAAATCTGGAGGAGTTGTACTTATCCGCATATGTAGATTATAGTTTTATTCTTTAATGTAGTCACCCAAGACCAAATAATTAAAACTGGTTATTCCATATTAAACCTAGAGAGTTTTGATTATTCTCTGAATTCGAAAGTCTGGGGAGAGTAGTCTATTTAAGGAGTCACTACACCCCATTAAGGGCAAGTCGATACGTTGTCTAAAGATCTCTAGTAGTCGGCTACCTTTTTTTGACGAGGCATTAGAGACTTTATTTTTTGGGGTTGTCAATGGTGATTTGTGGCTAAAATGTTGGTGGTTGTAGGTCAGTATCATATGCTATATAAATGCTAGCTTTGATGCATGTTTTTTAGCCGTGTGGGTCATATAGCTTTATTAAGTTAGAAAATAATTCTTAACATAATTATAAACGAGTTCAAATTGCATACATAAGTATGAAATGTATATGTGTAGTCTTTAATCAGTTCATGTTATAAACGAGTTCACATACTAAATTCGCTTAACAAATGGATCAATTATATCTTGATTAAACACAACTAAATTTCATACACAACTATAAATAAATCTGGTATGAATTAAATAAATTTTGACACAGTACTAAATATAAAATTCAAAAACACACACTAACACAATTCGTTAATTGTTAGAATCAAAATTAAGGAATATTCATTGTTTGGTCTTGGTACCTGCACAATTTTAGTTTAAAATTCCTTGTCATCCCACAATGTTTTTAACAGTAAGTCTTTGGTTCAATGAAACTCTTTATCTTGTGAAAGTTTTACTTTCTTGAGGTTAAGGGTTCAAGCTTATTTCTCCCTTCTCCCTTCTCCCATCTCCCTCCCCCTCCCCCCCTCAAAAAAAAATCCTACAATGATTTCAAGTGACTATGAAATTGTTAAATACGATGGATATAAAGTCTAATTTGTTAAAAAAAAAAAAAGTTGAAAAGAAGGATCCATGATGTGTTATGCAATCTAATAAAACGGTTTAATAATCTATAAAATTTTATGTTACACCTCACAAGAATATAAAAATTAAATCTAAATTAAGCAGAAACAATATCTCACTCAACTTTGGCGGATTCTTCTAATGATATTTGACAATTTGCATGTTTCAAGGAAAAAAAAATTCAGGTTGCTGTATATATCTGACATTTTTCAATTTGCTTAGACAACCCCAAGTTGATTGGCACATGGTGCCCACAGTTGCCTAAAGTTGTATCGAAATGAAGGATTGGATATCTTTTCCAAGATGTTAGCGGGATGCCGTGGATTGGTTTGAATTGTGTTGGTCTTCTAAATCTAAACCAGTCCAATCCCCTTTTGCTAGCCAAACACCCCCATAGGACTTTGATGTTTTTTTTTTGTATCCGAAAGTCTGGGGAGAGCATTACTGGTCAATTTAATGAATCACTAGACCCCATTAAGGACAAGTTGATAGTTTGTCTAAAGATCCCAAATAGTTGGCCACCTTTTTTGACGAGACATTGGAGGCTTGATTTTTTGGTGTTGGTAATGGTGATTTGTGGATGAAATGTCGGTGGTTGTTGGTTACTATCATATGCTATATAAATGTTAGCTTTGAAATGCATGCTTCTTAGCCATGTGGATCATATAGCTTTATTAAGATTGAAAATAACTCTTAACATGACTGTCAATCAACACTAAGTTTGTATGTGTCTAGTCTTTAACAAGTTCATGTTATAAACAATTTAACATGCTAAATTCGTTTGTCAAATGGATCAATTATAGCCCGATTAAATACAACTAAACTACATACATTACTACAAATAAATCTGGTATGAACTAAATAAATTTTGACATAGCAATAGATACAAAATTGAAAAACACACATTTAACACATTTAACGTTGTATGCAATTGATTTTGTTCTTTAAACTCCATTGTCAAGCTTAAATCCTTGGTCAAATATGACTTCCAAAAGCTTATAAACATTTGATAGGTTTATGTTTGTTCATCTTTATAAACACGAGGCCAAAGCATTTGTTACTTGGATTGAGTCAGAGCTTAGAAACATAATTAAATTCTATTTATTGTGCAGTATCGATGAACACTTCAATGAATCAAAATTGAACCAAACCCAAAACCGAATTCAAGCTACCCGAATCAATTAATGCCCTACCTACCATGAATTAGATTTTCTGGTTGATCGAAAAAACCAAGCCGCTGGATACTTTTCGAGCTTAACATATACGAATCTCCATTCTACTGAAATGTCCATCATTGTACACTGGATGTGAGCTTTGTTTCCTTTGAATCTCATAATATTTTCTAATATCATCATTGCACACATATTCCATTGATGTGGTTTGGGGATTCTATATCATTTTCCTAATTCAACTATTATGCAGTGCAATCGTAGGCTACAAGAGGGTAGTTTCTTTCAATAATATTTTCCCATTACCAATGCTTGATTGGTGATCTACCATTGCAAAAATTGAGAGAAGTGTATCATATGACTTTTAAATTTGAAGGAGTTGTCCTTATCCATATATGTAGATTATTATTGTATTCTATTATGTGGTCACCCAAGACCAAATAATTAATACTGGTCATTCCATACTAATCCTAAAGGGATTTGATTTTTCTTTGTATTCAGAAGTCTGGGGAGAGTAGTCAATTTATGGGGTCACTAGACCCCATCAAGGGCAAGTTGATAGTTTGTCTAAAGATTCCTGATATTGGGTGACTTGATTTTTTGGGGTTGCCAAATGGTGATTTGTGGATGAAATGTTGGTGGTTGTTGGTCACTATCATATGCTATATAAATGCTAGCTGTGAAATGCAAGTTTCTTAGCCGTGTGGGTCACATAGCTTTATTAAGATTGAAAATAAATCTTAACATGACTATCAATAAACACCATATAATGTATGTGTGAAGTCTTTAACAAGTTCATTTCATAAACGAGTTGACGTGCTAAATTAGCATGACAAATGGGTCAATTATTACCCAATTAAACACAACTAAATTTTATGCACGACTATAAATAAATCTGTTATGAACTAAATAAATTTCGACACAATACTAAATACAAAATTCAAAAATGCACACTAACATGATTCATTAACAGCTAAAATTAAAATCAAGGAACATTCATCGTTGGTCCTGGTACTTATAGTACAATTTTAGTTTATAATTCATTGCTACCCTAAAATAGATTTCAGATGACTATGAAATTGTTAAATATGATGGATATAAAGTCTAATTTGTAAGGGAAAAAAAAAAAGAAAGAAGGATCTATGAATTGCTATGCAATCTAATAAAATGATTTGATAATCTGCAAAATTCTATGTTATGTCTTACGAGAATATAAAATTTAAAATCAAAATTAAGCAACAACAATAATATCTCACTCAACTTTGGCAACTTCCTTCTAATGATATTTCACAATTTGCATGTTTCAGGAAAAAAAAAAATCATTTTTCAGTATGCTTAAAGGTCCCAGTTGCCCTCTTACAAGTATATAGTTAAAGTAATACAAAAGTCAGGAGTGTATCGTATTTCACAATTTGCATGTTTCAAAAAAAAAAAATCATTTTTCAGTATGCTTAAAGGTCCCAGTTGCCCTCTTACAAGTGTATAGTCAAAGTAATACAAAAGTCAGGAGTGTATTGTATTTTGAAGGAAATGTTTGGTATGTGGGTTTGGATAGAATTAAAGGGTTGAATTTTATGAAAATAGTCCAATACGCCTTCTAAACCTATGTTTGGGTGAAGATTTGAGACTCGCAATTCATAGGATGAATGAATCTTTCCTGACCCGTAGTGAATAATTGATTAAAACCCACAAATGGAGTCATTGGGTTTTAATGAAACGCATGAGAGTTGGGTTTCAAAAACAAAAGATTGAATTTCAAGACAAAAAACTACTTTACCCAAAAATTTATTATTCTATTCCCATAATAATGAACATTTTAGTAAATTGAGTAAAACGATTTGATATAAATTCCTAAATCCAATAAATATATTTATATCATCTACCAAACATTGAATCCCATATGCAAATCCTTGGAACATCCAAACATGTGACCGAATCATTTGTTAATTGAATTCGGTCTGGGCTTCGAAATATAATCAAATTCGAGTTATTGTGCAATTTTATTTTTTTTATCAAAGTTTATTGTGCAATTTTATTTGCTGAAATGTCCATCATTGTACAGTCGATGTGACCTTTGTTTCCTTTGAACCTCAGAATACTTTCCAATATCAAGGACACTCATTTGTGTTGATAAAGTTCATATGTATTAAGGTCTCTTCGGACCCTCAAACGAATATATAGTAGGGTTACACAAAAACTATACTATAGAAATAAGTTTCAGAAAGTGTTGAATCAGCCCAGAATTTGAATATCAAGGGCTTAATCCAATTAAGAAATCCAATTAGTCTGTCAACCATATAATTTCTACAGATGGTACAAGGAAAACAGAGGAGGAGGGAGGGAATCTTGGCAAATGAGGTTCTTATGTCACTTTTTTTTTCTTTCTAGGAGGGTTTTCTTTGAAATGCCCTCCTCCTTTCACTTGCTTCTAATTCTTTGGGACTGAATGTGTGAGCTGAGGATGTGTGAGCTGAAAAGACAGAAAAGTAATTATGATTCATGGCAAGTGCTCTCTCTCTCTCTCTGGCTCTGTCCTTATATATGCATACATATATATATGAGTGTGCATACCGGTATATAAATATGTGTGTGCATGTATAAGTTCAGATTATTGCTAAATATTTCCATTCTTGTTTTTTCTGGTTAAAACCAGAACCAGATTTCATGGGATTTCTCTTTTATTTGATTTACAACTGAATCATTGTAATTTTATTTAAATACCTCACTTGTATTGCCCAAGTGTTCACGTTGCCATTGTAAACTCAATCAACTTAGTTTTTCTTCAGCAGATGAGGTTCTTATGTCACTTTTTTTTATAGGAGGGTTTTCTTTGAAATGCCCTCCTTTCACTTGCTTCTAATCCTTTGGGACTGGATGTGTAAGCCGATAAGACAGAAAAGTAATTATGTTTCATGGCAAGTGATCTCTCTCTCTCTGGCTCTGCCCTTATCTATGCATAAAGATATATGAGTGTGCATACCGGTATATATAAATATGTGTGTATGTGTGTACGTTCGGATTATTGCTAAATATTTTCATTCTTGTTTTTGCTGGTCAAATCTTTACTACAAAGAGGAAAGAGTGCGATTTCTCAAATTGGTGATACTGGTGGCAGGTGGAGGCAGCGGACCACCTGATTTTCGGCCGCGTTTGATTTTCAGATGTGTGTGTGGGCGCGCGTTTGGTTGTGGACGGAAGGAAGAGGAAGCAAATGGGTAGTTGTGCATGGGGTTTGGTATTGGGTCTTGCCTTCTGTAGTGGGTGAGTTATTTTCAAGGGTTATTATTCACATTCTAAACCAATGAATCTGTTGATATTAGGAAACTCCATTGCAATTTCAGGTTTGTCAAGTCAGGGAAATTCAATCCCAAAGTATGGGGGTTTAGTGTTGTTCTAGAAACAATAATATTATTAGTTGGATATGCTTTGTTGATACAATTTATCGTCCTGGATTGATAGATAAACAATAAGGGATGTCAATATATTTATCCTTACATGTAAGGACCATTAACAACCATAAAGGTCTTTCCAAAAACAGAGATGAGTTGGAGGGGTAAAGTGTTATTTTGAAAATATTAAGGTATCTCTTAAAATATTGATCATCATATAACAACCATGATATAATTCCATAACCTCTATAGATGGGAAATCATTTTAGTTTATTAGATTTCAATTAAGCAAGCTTGCACAAATGTTAAAACTCAAATGTCATGTGGCCATGAAGAGGCATTGCAAAATATAAAATGAAGTGACTAGATTTATGTTTACCATAGCAAAACAAGGGAAATTTTGCTCACAATCTCTCAGTCTGATAAGGATTGTTGGCTTGATTTATTTTATGGATGCACTCATTGCTACCTGCATTACCTCAATCTTCAATATCCGCACTGAGAGAATCTACAGAGTTACCTGACAACAATGGTAACTCTACAACATCTTTGTTCATTTCATGATTCTCAGTTGGGATCTCTTGTGGAGTTAGAAAAGGCTTTGGAGGCATTTTCAGGAGTGCAACATCTCCTTCCAGCATCTCCACCACTCTGTGCATAGAAGGACGATCAATAGGCTTCAGTTGTATGCACCAGAACGCTACTATGATCATCTTCTTAACCATCTTCTTTTCCTCCTCAGTGGTAGCTCCCAAATCAATGTCCTCTCCTTCGCTGTATCGATCATAAACCCATGAGGGGAAGTAAATTTGGCTTGGGCGATCAGCAATTGCATTCAAATTCTTCCTTCTGCCCCCCATTTCCATTAACAACATTCCGAAACTATACACATCAGCTTTGTATGAGACACCTCCTATGTTTTTGTAGAACAATTCTGGAGCCATGTAACCCATTGTGCCTCTTGCTGCAGTCAAAGGCACAATGCTATCATCTATTGAATATAGTTTCGCAAGCCCAAAGTCAGAAACTTTTGGAATGAAATTCTCATCAAGAAGAATGTTGTGGGGCTTGATGTCGAAATGTAAGATTTGCATGTTACAACCTTGATGTAAATATTCAATCCCATGAGCCACTCCGAGAGAAATCTTATACATTTTTTCACAACTCAAGGAGACGGTTTTTTCTTCTCGTGGGAAAATATGTTTTTCAAGAGACCCATTAGGCATGAAGTCATATATAAGAGCGCGCTTTGAACCCTCCGCGCAGAAGCCAACGAGTCTCACCACATTAAAATGGTGAATCCTTCCAATGGTAGCAACCTCACTGATAAATTCTTGCCCAGTAGCTTTGGATTTGCCTATCTTCTTCACCGCAACAAGGGAGCCACTTCGAAGCTTTCCTTTAAAGACAGTACCAAAGCCTCCTTCGCCCAATTTTTCATTGAAACCATTAGTCATCTTCCTAATCTCTGAGTAACTATACCTTATGGGCATGAGGTTATTGTGTCTTTGTAGGAAGTCTTCAATGTTGTCATAAATTGGTAAGTGCAGCTTTCTCCATTTATATACCACAAATGCGAGAAGAAATGAAATCCCACAGAAAGACCTTGCTGCAATAATCCATCCTACGCATATTTTAATAGAAAAAATTAATGTGAATTCGGGAATTTGAAAAAGAGAAAGATTCTTATGGATTTCTTTTTCTTTTTTTTGTGGTGGGGGAAAGAAAAGGGGCTGATTTTACTTAACAGTCTAAAATGCGATCGCAAGTCAGACTTATCAAAAACATGCCAATTTGAGTCACATTTTCCTTCGAGCAGAGGGAAATTTGAAAATCTGACATTAAATACAAGCCAAAATTACATTGAGGGTCTTAGCTTACCGATTGGTTTGTATACTAGAGTGAAAACATCTGTCAGAAATTCCAAAAGAGAGCAACACCAAAGATAAGATGTTAAAAAAGTTATAGGAAGAGGCTTATAAACATGAAAGAAAAGGAGAAAAGAATAGAGAGAATACTCACAAATCAACCACTGAAGCAAGCCTACATTTTCCAAACATAAACAATGTCAGCAAACCAAAATGAAAAATGTTAGAACTGAAAATAGAAAAACTCAAACACTTGATACTATGATAGTTAGGAGATTTTTAGTAAGATTATCGTGCTCTCAAGATAGATCTGACATGTTTTGTAAGTTGATAATCTTGTTTAGTTGATATTACTAGCAACAGAATTTTGTAACACTATAACTTTTTTATTTCTCATTAACACAAACTGAAATGACATTATAATTTACTGCCATTACTTTTAAGAAATACCATATATTTATGACTTTGACTATGATTTTCCTTTTGAGTTTTTCCATCTTGCTGAAAACCTTATAATTAAAACCAGGGAAAGAAGGAGTAAAAAATAAAAATGCTCAGTAAAGCCCGTTTGAAGAATCCAGTCCAAACACTTCTCTTTCCACCACCTTATTACGATAAAAACTTATAACTTAATTTTATCATGTCCCCAGCAAAAAAAAATGAGAAGGAAAAATAATATGAGAAACAGAAATACATTATGCAAATTTCTTACAATCTTATATTATTCGTAATTGTTTAAAATTGCTATAATTTCTTAAAATTTATGCAAATTTAGCCTGAAATTGATTATTATTAACTTAATTACTTATATAGAGAAAGACATTTTTGATAACATTATTAATAACATTATCAGTTGTCGGGGTTTATTGTAATTAGTCTCATTTTTTGTAAAAGCTTATAATTAGTCTTTTTTTATTGAGTATTGTTTGCATAGACTACCTATATTGGTGTTTAACCTTTTTGTATTTGATGAATCTTTAAACATGCAACAGGATGTAAATAAAAAAAAGGAACTATTTTTACCACAATACTTTTATTGATGAGAAAAAAAAATTAAAATTTTGCTGATTAAATGTGCTCACCTAATAATACATTTCTCAATATATTTCTGATTCTAGTTCTGGTGTTGGTTCTGGCTCCGTCCCCTGAGCAATGGACAACATTGCCCTCAAATCCGAGAAGGCAAAAGCCGCCTCTTGCTTCACACTGTCCACAATAGACGCGATACCATAAAAGCTCAAACCCATATGCAAGCCCGTCATATAAGTCTGAAAAAAAATGTTGCCTTCCGTCGCGGGCCCTAAGATATTTGCTGTTGTCCAAACCAGATTGCCGATGCTGCAGGAGTCCTCCAGTTCTGAGATATCCATGCCTTCTCGTACCACATAATTATGATTTTGCAACGGAGATGGTGAAGTAGTGTTGGAGGTGGAAGTAGTGTTTCTTTTATCACAAAAGCTAGCGTCCACATATCCACTCCTATTTACGGGATTCTGACAGCTTGTGAACATAACACCAAAGCATGGCCCTGCTGTGGAGAATCCGAAATAATCGGTATATGGCAGAGAATGAAGTGGAAGAGAAGAGCAATTATCCTTGTCTAGACCGGGATCAACAAGTCGAATCGAGAAGTTGTCATAAGTGATTGCCTCCACGTAGTAGGAGTAGTTGAATTTGTAGTCGTACCCTGCATAAGGATCAGCTTTAAGGTATAGTATAGTGCGATTGTTGTTGCAGGCAAGTTGGTAGTCGGGAAGACCACAGTGCTGGGGATCGTCTTCCAGCCGGAAAGGGTAGTGTATGTCATGGATATTCCCGCAAGACGAAGTGCAGTTCTGATCATTATTTTGCTGGGCTTTGCAGCACCTACTTGTTACGCACAATACAATTAGTAGAAGAAATCTTTGGCTTACAAGCAAGAAGACCCCCCTCCTCCTCCTCCTCCTTCCTGACATCATAACTAGAAAGAAAAGCAAAGCCAAGGTGTACTTATCTCTTAACTCTTCTTTTGTGGCTTCATTTCATTTCATTTCATCTGTTTTAGAGACAGCCAGAAAAGGGTCCTCTGGAAAAGGAAGCACCCAAATGATGTGATTTGTTGGATGGTAGTAAGGCCCCCCTATCAACACGGTTAGATATATTCTTTGTTTAGGGGCCCACCTAAAATGAGTCGTCAGTTGAAAAGTCAAAGTCAATTACTGAACAAAAATAAAAATAAATTGGATAAGACTTGTATAGTATCTATAAATAAACATTGTTAGATATAGATGCATCATATATGAATAAATAATAATGCCATTTAGAACTACTTATTTGTCTTAAATTATTGATCTACTCCAAGGCCTCGTTTTGTTTACGTATAGTTTGTTGCCAGAAAATAACAAGAATAGACATTCCATTCAATTTTTTGATGTATATTTATTGTGGTTGTCTCAAAGAAATAAATAATAATAAGTCACTCAATCAAGAGTTTCCTCGAAACTAATAAAATTAGATATTTTATATATAGTTCCCCTCGTACACTTATGATAGGGTCCTAAAGAAGAAAAAATTGTAAGATAAGAGTTTCCTCGAAACTAATAAAACTAAAGTTTGGCTGAAACTAATAATAATATTAGATATTTCATATAGTTCTTTGTCATATACTTGATGTAAGGGTCCCAAAGAAAAAACTTTTGTCTCACAAGAGTTTCCTCGAAATTGACCAAATTAAAAACACTTACTAAAGTAATAAAATTTAAAAATACGAGACTGAATTTTTTTTATATTCATTTGACATGGTATAGTCCCAATCATTAAATTAATGGTTTACACTAATTTAATACCCAAATTTTGGATATAGGTAATACTTGTTACGATATTTTATATGAGCAATGTTATTGAGATCTAATTCACTATAACATTTGATTGACTATAAACTTCATCAACTATTAGAATTTAGTGTTGATTAATTAATTTTATGAAATCACATCATTATATCAATAAACTATATCAAATATTTAAATGCAAATAAGATTCCTCATAATTATTTGGTTCGTGTCTTGCATGAAGTGAGGCATTGCTTTTTGAGTCAAAGCCAGTCAACAAAAAAACTTATTAAATCAAAATAGGGTTTCGGCGGAATTAACACGGTTAGATATGCTATAATATTCTTTGTTTAGGGGATGCACCTGAAATGAGTCTGTCACTTAAAAAATAAATATAAAATAGATAAGACTTTTATCATTTCTATAATTAGTTATAGTCCATGTCTGAATATACAATATAAGAAAAAAAATTATCAATCATAGACATATTTTAATTCACACTCAAAATCAAATCATAAACATAAAGAAGAGGAAAAATAATTTAAGCATCAGTTGTAGTGAGGGTGAACGGTAATAATAATGATGGTGATAGCCGTGGATGACAAACAGAGATGATGATGGTGATTTTTGGGTGACAATAATAGTAGTGACAGTCATTAGTGATGATGGTGGTAATGGTAAGTGTGCGTGGTGATACGCGATAGCGATAGTGATTAACAGTAGTGGTGGTGGGACAATGACGGTAGTTGTGGTGGTGGTGGGCGACGATGGTGATGGATGATGGCGAATGACAATGGTAGAGGTATGTGCGGTGGGGGTGGGTGATAGTGAATGATGACGGGTGGTGATGGTAGTTGGTGTGGTGGGGGTATGTGATAATGGGTGACGACAATAGTGAGTGACGACGGTGATGGTGGGCGACGAGGGTGGTGGTGGGTTGTAGTAGTGGGAGATGGTGGACAACAATAGTAGAGGTGGGCAACGGTGGTGGTGGTGGGTAATTGTGGTAATAAATATAAGAATGAGATGATGATAATAGTGGCGTTGGGCGACGGTGATAGCAATTGGTGATGGGTGACGATAGTGATGATAATGGTGGTGGTGGTTATTGTGGCAGAAGTGGTGGTGGTGGGGGTTGTGGTAGAGGTGGTGATGGGGTGGTAACGTTGACAGTGGTGATGGTGATGATGGTGAGGGCGGTGGTGGTTGTTGCGTTGGTTATTGTGACAGAAGTAATAATGGGATGGTGATAGTGGCGGTGGTGGGGTGGGGCGGTGGTGATTGTGACGAAGGTAATGATGGGATGGCGACAATAACGGTGATAATGGTGATGGTAAAGATAGTAATAATGCTAGTGGTGGGAATCAATGATATCCATCAATCTATTTTTTTTGTATTCATTGTTGCAAAAAATCTGATTAAAAAAAATTATAATTGTGATTTTTGACCACTGACAGGGTACAGTCCAAATCATTAAATTAAATTAAATTAGTGGTTTACATTAATTTAATACCCAAAATTTGGATGATAAGTGTAAATACTTGTTGCCACGTGTTAAATAGTTCTTTGCTAGGTGTCTTCCATCACTTTGATTTTTCTTTGTACCCGAAAGTCGGGGAAAGTAATCAATTTATGGAGTCGCTCACTAGACCCCATTAAGGGCAAGTTGATTGTTTGTCTAAAGATTCCTAATAGTGGGCCACCTTTTTTTTGACGCGGCATGGAAGACTTTAGCTTTATCTGCCGTGTGGGTCATATACCATTATTAAGATAGAAAATAATTCTTAACATGACTATCAATCAACACTGTGCATGTAGTCTTTAACAAGTTCATGTAATAAAAAAGTTGACATGCTAAATTCGCTTGACAAATTAACGGATTAATTATAACTTGATTAAACTCAACTAAATTTCATGTACGATAATAAATAAATTCGGTATGAATTAAATAAATTTTGATACAGTACTAAATACAAAATTCAAAAATGCACACTAGCACGATTCATGAAAAGTTAAAATCAAAATCAAGGAATATTCATCGTTGGTTGGTATTGGTACCTACATAATTTTAGTTTAGAATTCATTGCCATCCTACAATGATTTTCAAATGACTATGGAAATTGTTAAACGCAATGAATATAAAGTCTAATTTGTTAAAAAGAAATAGAAAAAGAAGGATCCATGACGTGTTATGCAATCTAATAAAATGGTTTAATAATCTGCAAAATTTTATGTTATGTCTCTCGAGAATATAAAAATTAAATCAAAATTAAGCAGCAGCAATATGTCACTCAACTTCAACTGATTTCTATAATGATATTTAACAATTTTCATGTTGCAGAACAATAAAAGAAAAATAAAAATTGGGTCAACGTATATCTAACATTTTTCATTATACTTAGACAGACCCAAAGGTCTTCTTACAATATATACTTAACGATATATGCAATTGATATCGTTCTTTAAACTTGATTGTCTAGTTTAAATCCTAGGTCAAATATACATGATCCCAAAAGCTTATAAACATTCGATAGGTTTTTATTTGTTCATTTTTATAAACATGAGATTGAAGCATTTGTTACTTGGATTGAATCTAAACTTTGAAACATTATCAAATTCGATTTATTGTGCAATATCAATGAGCACATAAATGAATCAAAATTGAGCCGAACTCAAATCAAATTCAAGTTACTTGAATCAATTAATGCCCCACCTACCATCAATTAGATCTGCTGGATGATTAAAAAAACCCAGCCGCTTGATACTTTTCGAACTTAACATATAAGAATCTCCATCCATTCTACAAAAATGTCCATCATTATACACTCGATGTGAGCTTTGATTCTCGGAATATTTTCTAATGTAAAGGACACTCATTTGTGTTGATGGGGTGCTTATATATCTGCAGGGAAGCAACTTCCAACCCCAGCCCATTCTCTAGAACTAGAATTTAGGCCCCAGACGTCATCAAACACTTTCATGCTGTTTTAGTCCCTTGTATTTCGAATGCTAAGATCCAATAATAAATAGGCCAACACACAACCGACACAACATAAAGTCGAATATGTTTCTTATTTTTTGCACAACACAAACCTAACATTACTCAAATGAATTTTAATTAGACTAAATTTTGATACAACACGACTTAAACAAGATAGGACTCAACGTGACACTCTTGACAACCCATTGCCAACTCTAGTACAAAGTTTGCATGGTGGCCAGCTATTACTTCGGAAGCAACACAATTGACCTAGAGGAGAAAGTAACTGAACAAACACTTGATTAATTAACTCTGTATTTCAATTTCCATTTTTTTTCCTTTTTGAATTTTTCATATATTCCTTTTTTGAAAAAGGAAAGAAAAAGGTTGATGAATGTTCACGCTTATACCATACTACTAATGCACGACATGCATTGCACGTGAAATTTTTTGTTGAAGCATTTAATAAAATACATAAAATCTAATTATGTTGTTACATTATATATTATTTCATATTTATCATACTTAAATTGTTTATATTCTCTTCATAACTATTAACATCTAATAAACTCATTTTATATGATTCTTTTATTCGAGTTATTAAGTAGTAAAGTTTATAGATTTTTTTTTTCTGTCTTTCTTGTTTTTACTTGGTGCATCAATAATTTTTTACTAAATTATTTTAATTGTGAATGAAGAGATAAGATAAATATATATCTTTTTGAGCACTGAAGATAACATTGTATCAATTGAGTTGTCAACGTGTATTAATATTGGAATTTCGGGAAAAAAGTAATATTATTTTTATATATCATGTGTTAAACATAACATAACCATTTAAAAGTTTTATAAAAATAGAGAGATTTGTATGATATGTAAGAGAATAATTTTTATTTACATATAAAGAGATATAATAGTAATTTTTATATTTAAATACAAAAGGACATATTAATCTTTATGTTTTTTTATAAGAGTAAAATAATCAATAAAAAATTTTTGGGCATTGAAGATAATATTGTATCAATCGAGTTGTCAACATGTATTAAAATTGAGTTTTTTAGGAAAAAAATAATATTGTTTTTATATATCATGCGGTAAGCATAACATGACCATTCCAAAATTTTACAAAAATAGAAAAATTTATATGATATGTTAGAGATTAGTTTGTTCTTTACCTATAAAGGAATATAATGGTAATTTATATATTTAAATATAAAAAAATATATTAATTTTTTATAAGAATAAATAGTCAATCAAAATTTTTTTTATTAAAATACTTTTATTAATAGTACATATAGATATGTGGTTTGAAATTCTGTGTCATTATCCTAATTCAACTATAATGCGGTTCAGTTGTAGGCTACTAGGATAATTTCTGCCAATAATATTTCAGAGACTGAACTCTATCAACTATCAAGGCCATCATAAGGGTGCAACCACGGAGCAGTATTAGACCATGGGCCTGCCCACCAAAAAAGAGATTTACATCCTGGCTTCTTGAGATTTGTCATTTAATCATTCAGATACTTTGATATTTAAAATATTATACATAGACCTCCTAAAATTTTTACGAACGTAACACTTAGAATATATTCGTTAATAAATTACACTTAAACTTCTTGAAATTTATAAATATATATTACTTAAACTTGTTGAGTTTAAAATGTTATATTTAGATTAAAAATATTTTAATTAAATATCAAATATCAATATTTTAAACTTTATAAATAAAATTCATGTTTTGTTGTATTTTATTTTTAAAATAAAGTCAAAAATAAAAATCAATTTTTTCTTCAAAAATCATAATTCGTATACAATTTTTTCTTTAAGAGTGAATTTCATTTAACTTTAAAACTCACAATTAAATTTTTTTTTTTTTGATCAAATCCTAACCAATGACTCTAACAGAGCCAGGGCCAGGAAAGACAGATTAACACACTCACACACCCGAAAACTATCCGATATGAAATAACTCAATTCTCCCACACCCCCGCGTGATTACCATGACCGCAGGGCCTCTAGCCCAAACTTTGTAATTCAATTCAATGAATTATATCTTGATTAAATTCTCAAATTCAATTTCCAGCTTATCTATATATATATATATATATATACTGGCTATAGTCTGGAGAGATCTACGATACCGTCTGGTCAAACAGTGGTACTGTACCGAAAAAAGTGTGGCCATAAATTTTTTGGCATTTAATATTACTCAAATGTGTGGCTGTAAATTTTTTTGTCATTAAATATTACTCCTTAAAAATAACAATCTATTATAATGACTATAAAAATTGTAACTCACCTCAAATACTTATATAATCTTGGCCCCGTTTTTTGTCTAACAAGAATTCCCTCGAAACTAACCAGAAACTTCATATAATTTCCCTGTCCTACACTAAATATATAGGTCCCACCAAAAGCGAGCACGCCCTATGGATAAATGATAAGACTTTTATCATATGTATAACATTGTTAGATATGAATTCAGTCATATGAGAATAAATAATAATGTCATTTAGAACTAATTATTTGCCTTAAATTGTTGATCTACTCCATAAGAGAAAACTTAGAATACCTCCTAGTCCTCTTTAACTATACGTATATATTGTATTTTGCTAGAAAATAACTTGAATAGATATCTCATACAATTTTTTTTTTGATATACACTTATTGTGATAGTCTTAAAGAGAGAAAAAATAAGTCTGATAAAAGTTTCTTTGAAACTAATAAGATTAGATATTTCATATATAATTTCCCATCATACACTTAGGGTAAACGTCTCAAAGAAAAAAATTTGCCCCATAAGAGTTGTTTACTCGAAACCAACAAGATTAGAGTTTCATTGAAACTAATAATAAGACTAGATATTTCCATAGTTCCCTGTCATACCCTTGATTGATGTAAGGGTCCCAAAGAAGAATAAATTGTCCGAGAAACTAACAAGACTAGAAACTTCATATAATTTTTTGAATAGTACCATCAACTAAGAGAACCAGCTCCAACTCAAAATATGTATAAAAAAATTCAGATTCTCCTTATTATCACTTTCTTTTGATTTCAAGCTCAAAAATATCTGCAAGGAAAGGAGAGGCCAAGCAGCGGTCCACACCTTGGGAGACTGTTTGGTATTTCTTTGGAAAATGGTCATCTATCGCATTCCCTTCTTCCTTCTTCTAGTAGTCTTCGCCGGAAATTGTGGTGCCGGCAAAGATTATGAGTGCAAGGTGACAAGATGCAGCGAATTCGGACCTGACATCCGTTTCCCCTTCCGATAAAAGACCGTCAGCCAGCTCACTGTGGCTATGGCCCTGCCTTTGACCTCTCTTGCACACAAAACAATGATACTGTGTTTGATTATGACCTCCAATTTCCAGTGAGAGCATCGACCAAGAGAATTCTGCTTCCATTATCACTCAAGGTTTTGGTCACGGATATCCACTATGAATCTCAGGGGATGAGTATCAATGTCGTGAATGCAAGTTGTCTCCCCACGGTGGCTTCCAATTCCAACCCTGTATAATAATAGTTCATCTTCTGCCGGCTCTCCTTTCACGTTGACTTCCTAGCCCCCGCATGCGACTATACACTATTCAGTTGTCCCTCAAACAAAAGGCCCTCAACATACCGTATATTTCAGGTCACCTGCCCTAGTGGTGGTCCTGGTCACCAAGTGTATGCCGCTCCTTCTTCGGGGTTGTCCATGTATGAATTAGTAACGGACCTAACATCCTGCACAAGATGTATAACATTTCAGACGTTCCACGAGAAGTACTTTTGGGGGATGATATTGAATCAGACCTTCACTCTGTTGTAGCTTTTCTGGGATGGTCCAAACCTTTTTGTGGAA
>CAUOFW020001872.1:0-66117 GCA_963454935.2 Ilex paraguariensis | reverse complement strand
TCATATGAGCCTTCGTGAGCTTTCAGAATCTCATACTGCACTAGAACAAAAATTTGAGACCTTCACCATTGATATGACCGACACTAAACAATCAGTCAACTTGTTACGTGAGGAAGTTAAAGGAATTGGATAACAACTTTCTCAATTTACTACTCAACTAGCCCAATTGACTAAGTTTATAAAAAAACGACCGATAAAGTATGACTAGGGTGAGTCACCAATTTCACCCAAGTTCAGACAGGCACACCATGTTAGGCACCTGCCTCTCTCGATAGATCCTACTGACTCATGTCAAAGTGTCCTACCCACTCAGTACGTAGCGCAAGCGAGCAGAGTTTAGTATCCAAATAGGAGGCCACCTCCTAATATCATTTTCGAACGAAACGTAGGTCGTAGGAATTTTCAAGAGGATCCCACTGAGATAGTCATGTCTAACTATTCAGCAAATGGTGATATGGATGGTTATCGTGAACCCTTACGACCACGTGTCAGATACCATAGACCTCCCCCTCCGCGTTACTATAATCCTCGACATAGACATATCCATGAAGAATCTAGGGATATCACACAAAGAGTCAAAGTGGATGCTTCTAGTTTTGATGGTAGATTAGATCCTGTTCTTTTCTTAGATTGATTGGATGAAATGGGTGACTATTTTGATTTGTATGATATGTCTGAAGACCATCGGGTTGGTTTTGCCAAAATGAAACTCGTTGGTTCGGCTAAAAGATATTGGTAGAGAGTCTAACGAGACTAAGAGCACTTAGAGGAACAACTCATTACTTTATGTGCTGAGATGAAACAAATATTGCAAGATAAATATGGTACTTTTGAGCCTCCCACGTTGCCAGTAGGTGTTCCTACAAATGGAGTTGCTTCATCATCCGCATCACCTACAATTCCTGTTCTTCTACCGTTTCCACCACAGTTGCATGACCAAATTACAGACGTACTTGACGATCAGATTGTTAGCTCCTCGGATGGAGGGTATTATCTTTATCTTGTTCAATGGAGAGATCGTCCAGAGACTGATACATCATGGATTACTGAGGAGGAGTTTTGTCAGCTTGACCCTGATCTTCTAGAGCATTATCACGATCGTATCTCTCCAGAGGCGAGTTCTTTTCAGCCGAGAAAAAATGATAAGAATCGGATTATATTTCGTTATAATAGGTGCAGACGTAAAGAGTATGAGTTATTTGTCATTTTACTTTTCAGGAACTTAGTTATCATTTTGACTATTTATTTATTTTAGGGTTTGTGATCCCCTTATATATATAGGGGATACAATATATGTTTTTTGGCATACTTTGATTATTATTGAATATTGACATTACTTCTTTATCAAATTCTTTCTCTTTTTTCATCTCTGCTTCTTCTCTTCTCATCCCTAATTCTTTTCCTTCCTAGTCTACATCACTCTCTAAGGTGCATTTTAATGAGATGTTCGTAGATAGAGGTGGGATTGGTTTCCCGTTAATGCGGTGTGTAAAGATGGTTTGGGCTTATTAGTTTTACATTAGATAGAGTGAGGGTGGATATTTTGGGGGTGGGAAGAGCCCCACAGAAAGAAGTTAACACTTTCCATATGCCTTAGACACTGAGATTGCCGATCTCGGACTTGGATACCGCACTCAAAACTTGGTGTAGAATATCTTAGTCATGTTCATAGCTAGACAATATAAATCCCTTTTGGGAGTTCCGATTCAACATTATTTCAGCATCCCAATTTTAGAACAATCTTGAGATGAGGACACCCACACCCAAACATCTACTGAGCAAACAACCAGAGCTCAACCCACATCAGGAGGATAGAAGCATATAAGTCTGCATGAATAGAGCTTTTGGAACACTTCACAACCAGAACTACATAACAACATGAATAAAATTTTGACACCATCACATCCAGCATCCTTGATGGAGTAGCCTTATTTTCTTCCCCCATCGTTAACCTTTTCATGTTCTACCTATTCCTGCTGAGCTCAATTGCAGCAGCATACAACATCACCAGGTAATTTACACTAAAAATGAGCTCTTGATGGGTGAGATTGAAATCACAATTCCATCATATTAGCAGAAATCCATAGAAAACTACACTAACTATGATAGTTATTACCAATATAAACATGTCATAGAAAGAAACAGATCCTTGAATCTGAAAAGGATTACAAAAAAGAACAATCTTAAAATATCTACATATAACAAGCTAAGCACAAATCAACACACCTAAGAAAAGAATAATTCCCCGTAGTTAAAAAACAAACCAAGTCCAGTATCTAATCAGAAATGTACCTCAAGATTACCTATTCCTTCTGTCCTGTGTAGCATCCTTTCAACCTATTTGCTTTTAAAGCTCCATTCCTACTTGTTTCATCCCCTCAATTGAAACCAAACTCTGTGTGTAGCTAAAAGCTTATATGAAAGTGCCTGAGCATCATCAATGAGAATGTCCCTAACTCTATTAGTTTTGGGATCATACAGGAACAACTTTCCTTCAGTGCTCTCTGCTAAAATCTCTCCATTCTTCGTACATTCAATTAGCCTCACCACCTTGACTGGAATTGGTCCAATCCTCTTAATCAGACCCTCCTTGGAATCATCCTCCATCCAAACATCAACATATTTGCACGATTCTTCTCCCCAAGAATACACAAGTAAAGCAAGTCCATTCCTTAACTCTCTGACTCCAGAAATGATCACTCCTGGATATTCCGGCACTGGCCATAGCCGAAAGACCTCATTCTGTGGGTCAAAATATACCAGTACCTCACGCAATCCACATACTACATCCTCATCTATAATAAAGCCAGTCCAATAGGGTATTCCCTTCAAAATCGCATTGCACCTAATGTGGATGATATAAAATGGAAGAGTAATGCTACGTGGACTTATCTTAGCATTTATTAGGCCTCACTGCCTATTCAATTGTTGAGATTATCAAGTCTACTTTTTAAGTTCATGTAGCATTACTCAAAATAGAGTTTCAACCTGAATCATTTTCCATTTTCCAGGAATCCTTCTTTGCCGAGTCAACTTCAACTTTCACTCTTATTCTCTCTTTGGGTGGTTTCGGGTCCAGACGTATGATTCTTACGATTTTGTAATCATTGGCAACTGGGTCTAATTGAAGGAACTAAATTGAATTTTATTGAATAATAACTCTGGCTTTTATAGAGCCTTACAAAAAAAAAAGAATAACAAACAAAACAGAATTAAACTCCTACAAATTAGGTACTTTAAAACCACTAGGAAACTACTACCTATTTATTTGCTATAACGTTGAAGACCAAATCAGAAGCCTGTTAATTTGTTAAAACGTTATAGACCAAGTCAGAAACTCCAACAAATTCCTCCCCGTAAACTGAAGTATGCTGAAACAGCATCAGTTTACTCAAGTCTTCGAACTCCAAGCATGCCTCTGAATTTCACAAATTGATCTAGCTTAATTGGTTTAGTCATTATGTCTGCCACTTGATCTTCAGTTCCGCAAAACACTAACCGTACAGTTCCATTTGTTGACAAATTTCGCAAGTAATGGTACCTGACATCAATATGTTTTGTCCTACGATGCATAACTGGATTCTTAGACAATTTGATTGCTGAACTACTGTCACACATGATATCGATGCACTCGCTGCTTAGAACATCTAGCTCCTTCAGAATTCCCTTAAGCCAAACACTATGACATGCACTTGCAGTGGCAGCTACATATTCAGCTTCTGTAGATGATAGTGTGACAATTCCCTGTTTCCTTGAACTCCAACATATTGCTGCTCCATTTAGAAGGAAAACATAGCCTGAAGTACTCTTCCTGTCGTCAATATCTCGTGCATAATCACTGTCTGTGTATCCCAAAAGATTTACATCCTTACTCCATTTGTAAAAGACTCCAACATCTAATGTGCCTTTTAAATATCTCAAAACCCTTTTAGCAATCAGCATATGTTCTTCTTTAGGATCAGCCATAAAACGAGAAATCAAGCAAACCACAAACATTAAGTCAGGACGAGTTACCGTAAGGTACATTAAGCATCCTACTAGTTGTTTGTATAATGTTGCATCGACACTTTTGCTACCTGACTTTGATAAGACAGTGCCAGGAACTATTGGATTCTTTACGGCATTGCAATTCGACATATTGAATCTTTCCAATACTTCCTTAGCGTACTTCTTTTGGCACAAATGAATTCCTTCTTCGTTTTGACAGACTTCAACTCCAAGGAAGAACTTCATTTTTCCTAAGTCTGTCATCTCAAACTTCTGTTGCATTGATAACTTGAAATATTTGCACATATTCTCATCATCTCCTGTGTAAATCAAATCATCAACATAGAGACATACCAGCAACAATTTTCCTCCAATTCTTTTCAAAAACAAGGTGTGATCATAATTACTCTTCTCAAATCCTTCCTCCTTGAAATAACTCTCGATTTTGCTGAACCAGGCCCTTGGTGCTTGTTTCAAACCGTAGAGAGCTTTCCTTAGTCGATAAACCTTGTTCTCTTCTCCCTCTTTGACAAAACCCTCTGGCTGATCAACATATACCTCCTCGTTTAATTCACCGTATAGAAAAGCACTTTTGACATCAAGTTGATAGATGCGCCATCCACGTTGAGCTGCTACTGCCACCAGAATTCTGATTGTGTCCCATCGAGCTACTGGTGCATAAACTTCATTATAATCTACTCCAGCTTTCTGCGAATATCCCTTAGCGACAAGTCTTGCTTTACATTTTTCTACTTTGCCTTCTTCATTCAGTTTCGTTTTAAAAACCCATTTGACACCTATCTTCTTTGCTTGATGCGGCAATGTCACAAGCTCCCATGTCTGATTTTTTTCAATAGCTTGAATTTCAAGCTTCATAGCCTCCTGCCATTTCTTTTCCTTTGCTGCTTCTTCAAAGTTCACAGGATCATCATTGGACATGTGAAAAGCTAACCCCTCCTCGATTTCTTCTTCAGATAGGTGTTCACCTGTTTCATAATCGCGCATCCAAACTGGCTCTCTCCTTTGTCTTGTTTGTTGTAGCAACTCTGGAGAAGATTTACCCATTTCTTGGATTTCTTCGAACCTGTCATTTGTTTCTTCATTTGAGACTCCTTCTCCATCAGTTTCTCCTTCTTCTGATTCTTCTGCAGCAATATTATCATCGTCTCCCCAAACCAACACTTCCTGCTCTGCATTTTTTGTGCTTAAATTCCAGTCCCATTTTGCATCTTCTTCAAATATGACATCCCTGCTCACAATTACCTTGTCTGTTACTGGATCATACAGACGGTATGCCTTGGATTCATTACTAACTCCAAGTAAGACACATTTGAGACTTCGATCATCAAGTTTGGTTCTCTTCTGTTCAGGAATATGGACATGTGCAATTGAGCCAAATACTCTGAAGTATTCTACATTTGGTTTTATGCCCGACCACTTCTCCTCAGGAACCATGTTCTTGATTGCCTTTGTATAGCTGCGATTCAAAACATGAGCTGTCCATCTAGCTGCTTCTGGCCACAGCTTCTTTGGCATCTCTTTCTCAGATAAAAAACACCGTACCATGTTCATGATGGTTCGATTTCTTCTTTCTACAACTCCGTTTTGCTGGGGAGTGTAAGCAGCTGTCAGTTGTCGCTTGATCCCGTTATCTTTACAGAACTTGTTGAATTCATTCGAGGTAAATTCTCCTCCCCGGTCAGTTCTGAATCCTCGTATGGCTGTTTTTGCTTCATTTTCAACAAGATTTTTGAAGTTTTTGAATGTTTCAAAAGCTTCTGATTTATCTGCAAGAAAATAAATCCATGTCTTGCGAGAAAAATCATCTACAAGCACCAGCAAGTATTTCTTACCACTGTGAGAAGTTGGAGTGATGGGTCCACAAAGATCTCCATGAATTAATTCCAGCTTGTTTGATGCTCTCCATTTGCTTTTCTTTGGAAATTTCTGCCGTTGTTGCTTCCCTATATTGCAAACTGTGCAAACTGTGCAAACTTTGACAGCTTCCTTCATTTTGGGTAATCCTTCCACCATTTGTTTTTGCTGCATGATTTGAATAGATTTATTATTCAAATGCCCATACCTCTTGTGCCACAGAGCCTCCAAGTCTTCATCTTCAATTTTCAAACATTTGTCAGCCAATGGTTTCATCTTTGCATGAACTATGAACATGCGATTTGTCGTCATTTGTGTGTTCATTAACAAACCCCTCTGTTGATGATAGATTCTGCAGGTTCCTTCTTTGATTAATATCACCAAGCGCTTCTCCTGTAGCTGTCCTATGCTTAACAAATTGTTGGTGAGGTTGGGGACATAGTAAACATTTGTCACGATTTGTGTGATACCTTCAATTTCGAATCTGACACTGCCTCTTCCTTCAACTGCCATTTTTGAACTATTTCCCAACCTGACAGTGTGTTTGAAACTTTCGTCAAGCTCAACGAACCATGTTTTGTTCCCTGTCATATGATTTGAGCACCCGGAGTCAAGAAACCAAATGCCTTCTCCTTCAGTTTTTTTTGTGTACGCCATCAATAGCAGTTCTTCATGTTCGTCAAATTCAGCATAATTGACAGTTTCTCTTTCTAAGCTCGGACATTCAAATTGGTAATGTCCTTGCTTTCCACATCGAAAACAATTGATGGCCGACCGGTTCACAAAAGATCTACCTCTTCCCCGTCCTCTAGAGTAACCTCTTCCTCTCTGGAATGTCCCTCTGCCTCTTCCTTGGCCATACTTGATACATTCTCCACCTGCAGAACCTGCTCTTCACTCCTCTTATCAATCACCTTTTGTTCATGTACAAGCAAGGATGCTTGTAATTCATCAACTGTTAATTTGTCAATGTCCTTGGATTCTTCAATTGAACATACTACGAAATTGAATTTATCAGTAAGACTTCGAAGTATTTTCTCAACAATTTTGACATCCGGCATATCTTCTCCGCAATTCCTCATGTCATTTGCAATAGACATAACCCTTGCAAAATACTCAGAAACACCTTCTCCTGCTTTCATCTCCAAAGTTTCGAATGTTCTGCGAAGTCGTTGTAGCTGGGCTCGCTTAACTCTAGCATTTCCTTGATATTTGATTTTCATTGAATCCCACAATTGCTTGGCAGTATCCTTTTGAATGATGGTTTTCAGAATACTCTTATCAATGGATTGAAAGAGATAATTCTTTGCTTTGAGATCTTTGATCCTTGCTTCGTCGATTGCCTTTTGCTGGGCTGCATTTAGTGCTTCGTTTCCTTTTGGTTCCTCGAAACCAGATTGAATTACACTCCAATATTCTTTAGAACGCAGGAGATTTTCCATGACCAAACTCCAATGCTCGTAGTCTCCATCGAATTTAGGAACACAAGGTGTAGCAAAGCTTCCTGAATCACTTGCCATTTGCTTAGTGTTTTTCCTCTCAAACACTCAATTTGTGTAATTCTTTTCTCAGATCCTTACTGGCTCTGATACCAAATGAAGGAACTAAATTGAATTTTATTGAATAATAACTCTGGCTTTTATAGAGCCTTACAAAAAAAAAAGAATAACAAACAAAACAGAATTAAACTCCTACAAATTAGGTACTTTAAAACCACTAGGAAACTACTACCTATTTATTTGCTATAACGTTGAAGACCAAATCAGAAGCCTGTTAATTTGTTAAAACGTTATAGACCAAGTCAGAAACTCCAACACTAATCCGAAGCCAACAGAAACCTTATAAAAATCGTCTGAATCCTCATTTCTGCTTGAAAGTTCAATCACCTTGTACAGTCTCATTGCAGGGTTCCATAGGATGATCATTTGACCCAAAGGTGGCCAATAGAGACAGATTAGGCCATTATACGAACCCACCAAGTCCATTCGGTGTAAAATTTCTGGGAAAGGGTGGTCGAGATTGATGGGTTTTTTGACAAGAGAATTGACATTGAAAAGAGACATGATGTTGTCTTGCCTTAGTGAGAGACTGTGGATGATTACAGCATCGTTCCTGGGGTTCATAGCAGTGCTATTGAAGTGTAGTGAGATGAATTTGAGGTTCTTGATAAGGGCAAGCCAGGGTTTGGACACGGACTTGAAGCGGAGGAGAGATTTGACTGGGAGTCTTGACAGTACTTCGACAATGAGGTCTTCGTGAAGACTGCAACTGGACATTGCAGAGATCGAGTCCGACGGACTTCCATTTCGTTTTCCTTTCCTTCGGTTTGGCATTTTCAGAGAATCTATTCGCTAACTGGAGAGGAGGGGTTTAGAGGTGCGGGGTGCAATTCGGGTGGGTTTGATGGGTCAATTCAGACCCAATCGAAGATCGGAAACTCGAGCCCACTTTAATTTAGTTCTAATCCAAGCAATTTCAACTTGGGTACACTTTCCGGGAAAAAAAAAATATTCAACTTGAGCTAGTGATTAAATTTTTGGACACGGGTTATATAATTTAGGTTGTCATTCGAGTTAACTGAACAAAAAATAAAAAAACCTCTCTACTTAGGGTCATTTACCCTAATTGAACCATTTAATTTTCATTACAATACCCTTCTAGCTCAAACCCTTCTCTCTCTAGACCCATGGCTCGATCAATAACATCAAAAGAGCAAATCGCAAAAATTGCTTATCAAAAATTGCTCATCAATCATAATATAAAAATCGATTGAAATTATGGAATGATAATCAAAAAAGAAAATATGAAAAAACTGAAGCATACCCAAAAATAAATACAGATTTTCTGTCCTACCCAGAAAATGAAGTATACCCATTAGATAGAGATTTATGAATAAATCAAACCCTCCAAATTAAAGTAAAGTTTACTACATTTTGCACCAAATGAGACTTTGATTTTTCAAACCTTCAAGTTTCTTGAACAACAAACTCTGAATATGATCCATACATATGCAATAATTTAAGTATTTGAAGGGAGAGGATTGGAAAAGGCTGTGTGTTTGAGAGAGAGAGGGAGAAAGAGAGAGATGGCTAAGTAAAGGGTGGGCTGGCATGGGGGAGGTGCTACGGTAGGTTTTGCTGCAAGTGTGGACTGTGATGGTGTTGTTGCAGGTGGTGGGTTCTCGGTGGGGGAAATGAGTGGGTTTGGGGAGAGAGAGAGAGAGAGATGGCCAAGTAAGGGGTGGGCTAGCATAGGGTAGGTGTTGCGGGAGTGGGTTTTGATACAGGGGTGGGCTACAATGGTAGTGTTGCAGGTGGTGGATTTCAATGGAGAAAGCCGGAAAGGAGATGGTTTGGAGAGAGAGAGAGTGATGGCCGGGTAGGAGAGCGTATTTTAGGAATTATAAGATATAATTTTAACACATTTTATCTCCGCATGCAACTTTGAGCACATGATTAACACCTTCCATTAAATTAGTAATGTCCATCTATTTTTGCACTTTATTTTAAAATTGAAGAGGGTTTAGAGGAGGTTTACGTACAAATGACTCTTAAGTACAGGACAGTTTTACATTTAACCCAAATACAAATTTCATATCTACAAAAAAACTTCAAATATCAATAACAATAAAAGATGAATGTGATGCAAATATCTGAGTATCCATATAATAAAGCAGTTAATTTAGTTTGTCTTAAATTTTTTGCGGCTTGGATCGATTCAATATTATTGATCTGACGATCCTAATTAATTTACATTTTAACAGGATTCTACTATATTCCTTTTATCTCTACTCATTCTCATTCAAACCATTGAAGAGATTAGCTAAAACTCTAGTACATTCCTTTTATCTATCTTCATCCCCATTCAAACTATTGGAGAGTTTGACTTGGACAATATATATATATATATATATATATATATATATATATATATATATATATATATATATATATATATATATATCTACACTAATAAGATAGAGGCAATTTCAAAATTCTCAAATTAAAATTAACACTCTCAATTTAGAAAAGCAGAATAACAGCTTATATTTTAATTAACATTTAGATATATGGTTCAGATCTTATCCAAATTCATCTAATTTAATTTAATGACTCACAATACATTCCACCCAAATCCCAATTCCTGCCCAAAAATTAAAACCCACTACACAAAACTCCAATAAAGTCAGTTTGTCTCCTCCCCCTCCCGCCCTTTCTCTCTCTCTCTCTCTCTCCTACGACAGACGCTCTTGTAAGCTCCCACGTTCTTATTTGTTTATAGTCCCGTAATTGTTTTTGAAATGCTAATATATGTAATGAGGTATGCATGAACTATATAGAGGATAAGAGTAGAAATAAAAATGTTAGTGGAGGTAATAGGATATGTTGTAGAAAGTTAGAAGTATTTCGGAGTGAAATCACATTTTAGAAATAGTTTGGGTAAGATGGATTTTGGACACTGCCTTAGTGTTTGGATTATAACTTTTTATTTTTATATCCATTTGACCTGAAATTTTGACAGTAGACTCTACACTTCCAGGGCTACAAAATAGTATCTCGCAAATATTTTCCAAATCAATCTCTAAATGGGTCAAAACTGCAATGGAAGTTTCAGCAGAAGATGAGATGACGTTTCGAACATGAATCAACGTTTGAACGATTGTGAATCCTAGTACTTTGGTGTCTGCAAAGCTCTGATGGAAATGTAAAAGTATTGGGAGCAACTAACGTTCGAATGCAAAGTGATGTTCGAACATGAATTAATAATTTGCACTATTAACGTTCGAACGCCAAAGTAACGTTCGAACGTAAGTTACGAAATTTGGGTCTCAGAATCGCGCATAGAAGGTCATTTATTCCCCTATAAATACTTAAGCACACCTCTCTTAGCCTCATTTCAATACTTATAACCCTAGGAAGTCTTAGAGAGGAAGAGAGAAGGAGAAAAACACAAGATCAAAGAGGAATTTCACATTAAAGTGGATCAAATCTCAAGTTCTTCACAAAACTAAAGAAGAAGATAGGGGTTTTTTTTTCACTCTTGTTCATTGATGCTAGGGCTTATATATACATATGTTTTGACTCTTAATCATATATATTTGTTATTAAATCCTTGTTTTTTTATGTTCTTGCAAATCTTACCATGTTTTGAAGGAAGTAATAGTGTGATAGCCATGAAAAATTCATGTTCTTGATGTCAAAACCTAGTTTTTTAGAAACATGAAATCTTCTTTTTGATATTCTTGTGCTCTTGATTCAAAAATCTTAGTGCTTTATTTTGAACAATAAAAGTATGTCTTTTGATTATCTCTTGCTTATTTTCTTGAGAAGTTATATTGGAAAAATACCTATGAAATTTGGGGTTTTTGAAATTACTTATGATTTGAGAAATACCTATAAAATTGGGGTTTTTGATATACTGGTGTTTTGAGAAATTGGTTGATATTGTATCTCTTGTATGGTTTGTTGTGATGGACTTGAATTATATTCGAGTACTGCCGTAGAGTGTTAGAGGTTAATTTATCCCAGTGGGGGTGAGATGGTTTCCTAACACTTGTAGTGATTGTTATTTGTAAGAGCAACCATTGTTGTTCACGTAAGTTCAAAGCTGAGGGATGGTATACTTTTCCTTTGAAGGATTCGTCAATGCCGTGGGAGACGGTATACGCCCTTCCTAAAGTGGTTTGTGTAGTTATGATGGGTGAACAAGGTAGAATCGTCATGTAGATTCATGAAAAGCAACCAACATACACAAAATTATGGGATGATGTTATTAAATGATTAATTGATTTCTTTACATGTTTATTCCTTTCATTTAAATTATTGTTATTGCGTTAAGTTGAGATCGAATAAATTGTCACTGTTTTATTTCAAGTTATAAATGATATTTTGGAAAGTGAGACCGAACTATTTTATATGTTTTTTAAACCTTGTTCAAATTTGGGAGGATGTTTCTACAGAGCTTAGTGCTTACCCCCTACAAATACTATTTATTCTCAGATGTCGGTTTAGATGAAGAGCTCGGAGTTGATAAGTAGATAGCTTGGAAAGCACAATTGGATGGAAACGTGGATCCCGAGGAGAATGTCTAGAGTTGATCTCTCCATGTCCTAGACTAGGAGATACATTTTGATACAATGGATAGATGTTATTTTTTTTATTTCGATGCAAGATTAAGTTTGATTTTGAGATATAATTGTCATAGTTTGACATATTCTTTTGAATAATGTTGTAGATATTATGTACGATGAATGAAATTTGCCTTATTTATGGATTTTATTAGTTGTTCTTATGATGTGAATAGTTTTAAATAGTAATGTCGTCCAAGGTGAATTTTGGGGGATTACAGCTCTCCCCAAAAAACCTCACACACACAACGACAAACTGTCTCTCATTCTCTCCTACGACAGTCTGGCTCACCTCACCGCCGATAACGACCACTCACCCAAGTAAGCCTCTCTCTCTCTCTCTCTCTCTCTCTCTCTCTCTCTCACGACACACACACACATTTGAACCCACACACACACACACATCGCACACCGTATACATACACAGCATCACACACAAAGCAAAAAAAAAAAAAGTTGTTTTCTCTGTGTTGGTATATTTTTGTGGAAAAGGGTTATTTGGGTTAGGATTTTCTGGAGACATCTTTGTTTGATTTGAGTGAAACACCATATCTATGGGAAAAATTTTGAAAAATTGATAAAGTTAATAAATTGTTAGGTATTCAACAAAATTTCAGGCACAGGCATGAGGTGTTTTAATGTTTTTGTAGTGTCTTAATAAGTTTGTTACTAGGAATGGTGATTAAAATTTAATTGATTATGTATATCAAGTATCCTCTTCTTTTTCCAAATTAATGATGGGATATGATTGGTATACACAATTTAAGATGGAGATGGGATTTAGAGAATACCTGAATGTTTTGGGTTAAATTTGATCGTAAGTGTTATGAGTGTAAATTTTTCATCACATTGTGATATGAAATCTTCCCCAAGAAAACATGAAGAGGAGCTGGAGTTGAAAAATTCGAGACTTTGTTCGCATAAAGAAGAAGCTACACATATTAGGTACTTTTTTTCATTTCCAAGCTCTGTTTACTTTTTAGGTTCTTACTCTTATTATTTCTATTTTGAGATTGTTATCATTCATTACTATTTTATTATTGCAGATGATTGAAGATCACATTGTGTATACACAATTTAAGATGGAGATGGGATTTAGAGAATACCTGAATGTTTTGGGTTAAATTCGATCGTAAGTGTTATGAGTGTAAATTTTTCATCACATTGTGATATGAAATCTTCCCCAAGAAAACATGAAGGGGAGCTGGAGTTGAAAAATTCGAGACTTTGTTCGCATAAAGAAGAAGCTACACATATTAGGTACTTTTTTTCATTTCCAAGCTCTGTTTATTTTTTAGGTTCTTACTCTTATTATTTCTATTTTGAGATTGTTATCATTCATTACTATTTTATTATTGCAGATGATTGAAGATCATCTCTATTATTTTCTTTTGCATGTCCAATGAGGTATGGATTCACTTAATTGTTAAATAACATTAATTTTTGTTGTTAATTAATTATTACCAAATCTAATATTATTCCAATGTGACACCTTTCTGAATAAGTGGTAGCACTTCTTAATGTAAAAGCATCAATGTAATTATTGTTTTATTGATTTGTTTGGATTCGACTCATTACAATTTAGTTGTTTGTTGTTGAGTGTTTTGATGTGGTTAAGATATTTTCATGCTTGAATTGGACGTGGATACCTATGAAGCACAAACACTCTCAAATTGTGTGATTAAGTAAGAGGCAAAAAAAATAAATAATGCTAGAGCTATTTAACTTCCAAGATCAGTGTTCAATTTTTTTTTTTGTGTGTGTTAGACAATGCCTTCGTATTGCTCGAAGTCTGCTGATGCACCACATGCAACAATTGTTCTTTTGCACAGGTACTTTAATGACATGCAATGATTTGAGTTTCTACTTTGTTTCAAAAAAAAACTTGGCTCTCCTATTTCACAATGATATTGTTTTTAGTCAGTTGGCTCTTTACTTTGGTGCTTAGTTATTCTCTCTCTCTTTCTCTTTGGTATATTTCTTCTTTTTGAAATGCAATGAGTTTCTTTATTTGTTGGCTTTTTAGATTGAAGGTGTAAAGAAAGACCATTTGGCCTTGGTTTTGTTGATTGCTTTTATTGATTTCTGGTAGTAATTTGGTCTTGGCTTCATTGATTTCAGTTTAATTTTAATTGGTGCATTTCAGACGGTTTCACGATTTTATCGAAATTGTTCTAATTGTTTAATTGAATTTTTTTCTTATAATGTTTAGTCAGTTTTTGAGGAACCATAGGTCTAGAAATTCAAGTTTAGTTCTGCATGGTGATTTTTTGTCACATCTTTTTCATTTTTTTAGAATTCAAAATATTTATGGATTGACGAGTCTGTATATCCCTGTTTGTATGTTGAAAATAATGGTTTGAGAACATTTAGTGCCAACTAGTATTGTGGTCATACCAATGATGACCGAGTGTGTGACTTGGGATACATATGGACAAATGTTTTAGTTGTGATGCACTAGTGAAGTGGATTGAGGTAATTGTTTTGTGCAATTGTGGTGGTGACAGATTAGGTTTTATGGATTGCTGCAACAACCAATTATGGCTTTCTACAAAGTTTTCCATTGTTACTCTTCAAGTTTTTTTTTGGTTATTTTTCCTTTGTGTAGTGTGTGAATTTGATGCAACTTAGATGAGAGATGTTTCTTGTTTTGTTTAATTTTATAATAGGTTCATAATACTCATAAAAAGCAAATAAAGAGCAAGAAGTGTACTCAAAATTGTTATAATGTCTTTATTAATTAATTGGGTTCCATTGGAGTCCACATTGACACAAAATAAATAGATGGTTAAACTATAATTCTTTTTTTTTTTTTATAACCAAGGGAGAATATAATGAGAAATGTGTGTGATTTCATGTGAGTTTGTGTGTCGTCTAAAGAAAATGGTTTGTTGTTTGGTCATTGAATGCAAGAACATTATTGGGTCTATGTTGTAGTAGTTGGTAAATCTTTTTTATTAAGGCAGGATTGTGGTTGGTGGATCCCAATTAATTTTAACTTAGTCGAAAATCAATCGGAGCTCGAGTTTCAACTTTGTTTAATGGGTTTTAATTAACAATTTTTTTGTGTGTGTATTATAAAGTGCTTTTAGGCATGACAACTAACTAGGAGGCACAATATATTGATTTTACTAGTTATTTGGCTTCTACGGGATGAGTGAATATACTTAGTTATTGATACTAGCCTTAGTTTGGTGTTAGTTTAGTTTATAATTTGTATCTTATTCATTTTGTATTAGATGTTTGGGTTATTATATTGCAGTAGTTGATAAATAGTGGTAATAGCGATATTAACGTGATGTGATAAGATTATTGATTTAAGGTAGTGTTTATTTACATAAAGGTTTGATTATGAGTTGTACACATAGGTTGGTATTGTCAATTAGATCATGTTTTCAAGGAGAACTCTGTCAGAAAATTTTTAAAGATAAAAGTTAGTTTATATTAACTACTAAGATTTTATGTGTTACACAAATTATTTTGATTTGATATTCACGTGTATAGTCATAACTACATGTAATATATTATTAGTAGTAGTATTGTTGAACAGGTGGTTTTATGTGTTAAACCAATTATTTTGATTTGTTATAAAGAAGTTTATGTTTCTCAGTTTCCTCAGTGATCTCTCTTTTATTTGGTATGCCTTTAAATTAACCACAATTTTTTTTTTGTTACTCTGTGCCTTCAGGCACGGACAATTACTAGTCTTTTATATGTGTAAGTGTGTAATTTTCATATTTTTTTTCAAGTCTCGGGTTAAAAATCGTGTTGAATTTGGATTCATCACGATTTCGTATAATCGGGTTCAAGTTCAAGTAAAACCCATTAGCCCGAAGCCCCAATCTAAATATTATTCGACCTAAATTCGGGTTGAGATTTTTTTTATTTTTTTCTCGAAACTCAGTCTAAGTATTAAAAACCTTAAAAGTATTAAAATTTTGGGTTAGATTTGAGGTTGGCTCGGGCAAACCCACCCAAGTTACACCTTTGAATAATAATCTAAATTTTAGGGCTTATTCATAGTCCATGTCTACCCTAACAATAATAGTATGTTGATCAAGATTTTTTTACCAAGTTTTTCATCCAAAGCGATGTGACACGGTTTTTACCATCAAATAAGTGGGTTCCATTAATATTTAACGATAAAGATTATGCCACATTACTTGAAATGAAAATTTTGGGTGGTGTTTGATAAAACTAAAAGTTGAAGTATGAAAACTGAAAGCTAAATGCCAAATTTGTGGACTGTTTAGCATCCACTGAAATTTGAGTACTGAATTAAACTAAACTATTTAATAACTACACAAAGTTGACATTTGAAAATAAATTAATTTTTAGTTTTATCCTTCGACTCTTTCATTTAAGAATATTTATAAAATATATCATAACATAAATCATAATCAGCATTATCATATTGAAATCTACATTTAACAAACATTAGATCAAAAAATAAATAAATATCATTTGAATAACATAATAAATGAACAATAACATTTGGTCAAAAAATAAATAAATAATATATGAATAATACAATAAATGAACAATAACATTTGATCAAGAAAATATAAAACAATAGCTAATAAATAATCGAATAACAATAAGTGGACAATAACAAATTGAATAATACAATAAATGAACAATAATATCTGATAAAAAAAATGACAATAACTAATAAATAATCAAATAATATTGAAAAAATATAATGCATTAGATTTTATTAACAATATGTGTATGTGCTCAGAGTGTGTGCAGTGCATGTGTGTGTGTTTATGTGTGCATGTAATTGTATGTGTGTGTAGTGCATGTGTGTTGTGTGTGTAACTGTGTTACAATGTGTGTGTGTGTGTGTGTGTGTTTGCGTAATTATGTATGAATATTTTTGTTATAGAAGATCAAGGAAGAAAAAAGAAGAAAAAGAAAAAGAAGAAGGCCTACATGTTACCTACTAAAGAAGAGATCGACCAGGAGGATAGATAGGTTAATGGTTTTGGAAATAAAAATAATTAGAGTTTTAATAAGATTATAAAATATTTCGGGATGTAATTGTCATATTGTAAATACTATTAAAGATGATTTTATTGAGCACTTTTAACTTTTAAAATTAAGTAAGAGATCTCCTTCTTAATATTGTAATATATTTTTAAGAGCACTTAATATATTAAGAGAGTTTAAATTTTGATTATGAAACAGACTTAATTAATAAGTGTCAAATAGGTTTATTTGTAAGTGCTAAATTTAGATTAACAAAAACTTAGAAACTTAATAAGCACAAGGACATAGTCATTAGTGGCTACGGTGGGTTGAAGCCCAGAGTAACAAAAAATTATCACTTTCATACAAGGCTACCAGTACCAGCCCACTAAATCACTAATCATTAGTCTAATTTCCCAACTAATCCAACCCAGCACAACCCAGAGCAACGACTACCTGCAAATTCCCCAAAATCAGTCTCTTGTCTCAGTCACTTCTCCCAAAATCATGTCAGTCTCTTCTCTCTCAGGTTGCCACTTCAACGAAAACACCCTCCCTCCATCCCTCTTCTGCGCAAACACCATCCTCTCTCTCTCTCTCTCACGCGCGCCCAACCCCAACAGATACGATTCATCACCTCCTCCTCTCCCTTCTTTGTTTAGTTTTGCTCTTCATTTCCGTATGTCTGTCTCTCTACCTCTATTTGTTTGGTTTTGATCTTTGTTCAAATGCCCACAAGCTGTTCAGTCAAATGCCCCTGAATTACACACACATTTGTTTTTTAGGCAGTTGTTTGAATCAAATGCCCAGCTTCATACTGTTATCAGGTTGAGTAGGTTGAGGTTCATGGTAGAGCATAGTAGTAGGTTGATGGAGTAGGCTGTTATTAGTCAAATCAAATGCCCGTATGGTAATGGAGTAGGCTGAGGTGAGGATTTCTTAATGCTCGAGCAGGTTCATACTGTTCGAAACCTGAATTTATATTTGGTTAGGATTTTTTTTTTCCAAACTCAAACGAAGTACTAAAAATATTTACCCAAGTGTTCACATTTTGAGATGAACTTAGGTTGTGTCCATGTTGAACCTGAACTTAGGTTATTAATTTAAGATGAACTTAGGTTCATCTCGAGAGATGAACTTAGGCTATTAATTTAACTGCTCCCAAGGACGGAGCCTTTGTATTTTGTTAGTCGTATGAATGCTTAACGTAACCCGGTATAAACAAAAATCCTGGCTCCGCCCTTGAATAAGCACAACATTACTGCTGCCCTAATGACTTATATATGCTTCCTATTATCCTTATTCACATATCTGCCATTCAACATTGAGGGTCCACCTCTCCACCTTTGCTATCAAACAATCCGGATTATTTTTGAAATTAAAAATTAAAGTGTTTATTGGAAAATTTTCAGCCATAACCTTTGTAAATTATCACGATTTTAATGGTATTTTTCATATTACTTAGAATTTCATTTAGAAAGTATTTGTTGATAAGTAAGTTAAAAAAAAAAATTTAACTTCTACTTCTTTAAAATTACTTCTCTACAAAATACTTCGTCGTCACCACCCCACCACCACCACCACTATCGCCGCACCACCGCCACCACCATTACCACCTTGCCACCACCACTGCCACCGCCAACGCTATTGTCCCACCACCATCACCACTACCACTACCACCACTACATCACCATCGTTGTCACTCCGTCACCACCTTTGCCACAACCACCACCGTTGTCATCTATCACCAATTGCTACCACTGCCGCCCACCGCTACCATCATTATCTTATTCTTATATTTATTATTATTATCACAATTATCCCACCACCACCGTCACCCACCTCCACCACCACCACCACCCGCCACCACCACCACTCGTCGTGGCCCACCATTGCTGTTGTAAAATTTAGTGTGGTAAACAACTTCAAGTAGTAGAAAAACAATAAATAAAAACCAAAGAAGATAGGTCGCAAGGTAAAACACGACACTTGCTATCTTCGAGATAGTAATTTCCCCACTAAATTTGTGGACTTTATATATATATTGAATTTGTGGACTTATATATATAACAATCGTAGCCACCCATTGTCACTCACCCCCCACCACCATTGTAACCCACAAGCACCCGTTGTCACCCACCACCACTCACACCCACTACTGCCACCACCACCACCTTCGCTGGCCCACCAACATCACTGCCAACCACCATCGCCGTCACTCACCACCACCATCACCGTTACCACCCACGGCTATCACCACCACCACGGTTGTCATTGCCCGGCCACAATGATCACTGTCGCCCACCATCTCTCACCCCCATTACAATCGGTGTTTAAATTTTTTTTTATGTCTTCTATATTTGTGATTTAATTTTGGGTATGAATACAAATATATTTATGATTGACAAGTTTTTGTATTACTTCGTGCCTTTAGGTACAGTCAATAACTAGTAAAGTAATAAAAGAGCATATAATAAATCTAAAGGCTAAACTATAATATAAAAATTTAAAGGGGAGAAAAGTGTCATTTAGCAAAGCTTTTGTTGGCACTTGTATGACTAGCCCTGTTGGATTGTCAATGAAGCTGAGTTCAAGTGCGGACTCGAAACAAGTAGAAATGCTGGCAGCAAATGAACCTCAAGCTGTAGCCTTTGCTTTGCACCAGGAATTTATGGATGTTGAATTGGATGGAGAACCTGCCCAGGCAATCAAGCTCAGGATCATGGTGTTAATATTCCTTCTTTGGAAAATTTCGGTCAAACTCATTTTAGTTTATCATATCTTCAAAGACATTCCCTCTATTATTCAGAACATCATTGACACCTTGTCTAATTTGTATTTAAACATTCCTAACACCCCCGCCTTAAACCACCATTTCTAACAACAAAAAAAATCCAAAATACTAAAATTACTCCTACATAAACAACACACAATCTTACATAAAATTCGATTAAAATTTGAGTCGATTAAAATTTATTTTTTTACATATTAAAATTTGAGCCTATTAAAATTTTTTTTTCGTATTCAAATTCAAGCCGATTTGAGCTCTACCTGAGCTGTTAGGGTCAATTAAAATTTTCTTGGAATCAATTAAAATTTATATTTTTTCTTATTAAAATTCGTGTCAATTAAAATTCAATTCAAGTTGATGAAAATTTATTTTTTACGTATTAAAATTTGAATTGATTAAAATTTATATTTTTTTCTGTATTAAAATTCAGACTGATTAAAATTCAATGCGAGTTAATTAAAATTTAATTCGAGGAGATTAAAAATTCATTTTAATCGGCTCGAATATAATTTTAATCGGCTCATATTTTAATACGTAAAAAAATATAATTTTTAATCAACTCGAATTTTAATACCTAAAAAATAAAATTGAATTAACTCAAATTGAGTTTTAATTGATCCGAATTTTAATACGAATTTTTTTTTTAAAATAGATTAATACGTAAAAAAATTTAAAAAATACATAGAGACTCATTGAAAATATGCTTATCTAGAGCGAGTGTAGATAAAATTTTTCTTAAAATATATAATGGGTAATTTAATAAAATTATATTCTAGTTAATACTTTTAATCTGATAGAGGGTATTAGTGAAGATTTAAAAAATAGGAGGGATGTTCTTGAAGATAGAATAATTTAGAAGTGTGGCTGAAATTTTCGCTTCTTCTTTTGGTGTTATCACGGCTGCTGTCCAAGGATTGTTTATTTTCTTGACTAATCCCTAGTTCCTGTTACCACTTAGAATTATCCCTTTGAGTTTTCAAAAATTGTTAAAAAAAACTTAAAAATTTTAGACATTTAATTGTAAGACGAAAATGAAATAGGGTGTGACACATGAATTGACACAAAATGAAATAACAAAAAAAAAATGACACAAAATGCTAAATTTGTAGACAATGATGATGTATGGTCAGGTGACGCACTGGATTTTGTAATGTCTCATCTCCTAGCTGGTATTTCTCAATAATAAAATTGATATCGTTTCTGATTAATAATAAATAAATAAATCCTTGTCTACACGAATGCCTGAAATACCCTTCAAAACTTCCTTATTCACAGAGCTGTCATGTAACATTGTGGCTCAACCTCTTTAGGTTGACCAGTTCCTGGTTTCTGATAGTAACCTGAACTTTCTTACTTAATATATCTTCTCGTGCTCTTGTTCTGATAAAAAAAAAAAACTATATGTTAAGTTAAAGGGAAAAGAAGTATCATTCAGCAAATTTTGTTTACACTTGCATCATTGACGAGGTCGTCTTCTTCAATCCAATACCCCTAGCATGAGGTGTGGGTTTGGAAGATGTTTGGACAACACTTGTTTGAATGACCCGACTCCGCTTAACAGAAGGGTCCAACAAAAATGCCCAATTCACTTAGGATATGCACAATCACTCACAAAAAACGTAGATTTAGTCAATTAGAGTGTCACTATGAGAATTAGAATACCAAGATATTAATCTGTACAATCTCACCCTCTGGACTACCCTGATGGATGGTCTTCTTTCCCCGTATTCATAGATTCGTAACTTTAATCATCTAAAGAAGTCAAAGAGGACACAATAGCATAATACCAACTATGCTAACTGACATTCTCCATAAAGCAGCTCTTTAGATCATACTGATTGCTTGATTAGTAGCAATGACAATTGATCTATCTCCCTTATTCACCATACTGCTAACAATGATAACATGTTTCAGGTAGTCTGCATACTGCTTTCTGTAATATCATCCTATTAGTAGCACCGTCAGCCAGTCACCCTCATTTCGGACAAGGATTACATAGTAATAAATATCCATAAACATGGCGCTAGTCAATCACATTGGTAAAATTGGCGTCAATAAAAAAGCAACAAGAAGAAATAATCAATAACAAAAAAGGAGACTAAAGGATTAAGCATTTGCATTTGGTCCAAAATCCCATGACCAAGAACATCTTGAGGCAACACACTTCCATCAACACTAAATATCGCAAGAGCAATAAAAAGATTCATGTAGCGGTTAAAATTAAGATATCAATTTTGTTTTTCAGACCAGAAGCGTACAGTTGAACCATTCTTCAAAGCCACAGATATCAACAACTAACATCACTGATCAATCCAGAGGATCTACCACCATCTACCGTCACAGACAAATCCAAACAATCTACCAACACCAGTGATCTGAGGGATTTTTGGATGAAGTTTGACCCTACACACACAAAAAGACGTTTTTAATAGCATTGCACTAATAAAAACACCCAAAGAACTGGCAAAACCCATGATAGTTATATTAAGAATCAAGGATTAGCAATCAAAGGACGAGTAAATAACATACCTACTAAAATGGGTAATTCATACCTACCTGAGAAGCTCATGTATGGATTCGGGCAAAAGTTTAATACAGCACAAACACGACAATCCTGTAAAAAGTAAGACACATACCCAGACAACGACAATTGTTCTTCCATGTGTTATTCTTTATCTATAGGCAAAAGTCAACAAGCATACATCATTATTCTCACCAAAAAGATGTATTAAAATTTCTGTGTCTTAACTATACTCAATAAAGTAGGAATTGGGTAATATTTTTGTATGGATCTCTAGTTAATTCGTTGGTGGATTTTACCTCTAAATGGTGCAGTGTTCACTTATACAAACAACCAAGAATGCCCTTCTCTTTCTAAATTGGATAGATTTCATTCATTAATATTTGTCAATCTTTTTCTTTGGCCCTATGAGATTGTGACACCTAATAGCTAAGTTTGTTCATCACATGGTGGTGAGTGTCCAACTAGAGTAAGACACATGGACAAAATTAAGATCTCCTATGTTTAAATATTAACACAGCCAAATGATCTCTTATTCATCCTATGCTTCCTATAAATTAACTCAGAAAATCAACCTCAAAATCCAACCTTGAGTTTTAACTTTTAACAAAATAATTAATTTTGATACAAGCGCATTGATTAATAACTATCCAACAAAAACTGAGTAGAGGAAATAATATTGCCCACTGCTTACCAAACAAATATGCATATTACTTTTTAATAATACTAATAATATCAATAATAAAAAAGGGTTCAGAACCATGGTATGGTTTTCAAGCGGCTAATTTGTATAGACCATGAATCCCTGTTCATTAGTTCCATTAGACCATCTTCCTCGACCAATCTGAATTGTTTCATGACTCTCAACCTCTTGACAAGAACAAGGTTGTCCATCTAGTTAGGGAATGAAAACATTTTTGTTCAAGAATTTCATGATCTGCTTTGCAGTTTTTTGCAGGACACAGTGGACTATGTACTATGAAGGAGTTGTTGTTGGGGATTGAAGCTGCTGTTTAGGTGATGTGAAATGAAATTGGAGTTCGAGAGTAAAGTGCGCCATGATTTACATATGCACCTGAATCAGAGGATACAATTCACTAGGAGGCGAGAGAGTATGTTGAAAATGATGGCTCAATAGAGATTGCAAGCAAATGTTACAGTAGCACTCGAGACTTTGAATCAAAATGTTTTCATTCCCTTAATCTTTCCCTTTTCCTTTTCTTCTTATGCTTGGAAAGTGACATTTGAGAGAAGATATGTGAGAAAAGGGATTTGAGGAAGGTTTTGAGCTTTGTATGTTAGGGATTTTCTTTATCTGGACATAATATACTTCCTTTATCAAAAAAGAACCTTAGTTTCATGAATATTGAAATCACCTTAGCAACACCAAAACCATTTATAGCATAGTTGGTTAAATGTTGACATATTGTCAATTGGAAAGAGAAATCATCTTGGCAGTCAGTTTAATAAAAAAATACCTGCCACCTAATATAAGTGGAATCTTAGCCTGCAAATAATTAAGCATTCTAAAGCATGCTTACTTTGCAAGGAAATCAAGTAGAGTTTTTATGAGTTGAAAAGCAATGCTAAGTGTGTAAAAAAAAAAAAAGAATGAGTGACGCAAAAAAATAAGGAGAAATAAATTACAATATAATGTCCCAGCAATTCAGGGGAAATTTAGTGGCCAAGGTATGCATCTGTTATGTGCACATTTTAATATATTTTTTATATAATCTAGGAGTTAGTTATTGAAAGATTATTAGTGAATAGCTAGTGACACTGTATGTTGTGGATTTTCTTGGAAGTTACTAAAATAGTAGAGTTATGAGTTAAGTTAGTTATTAAGGTAATTTCTATCATCTTAGATTTAAATGCTTTTCTATCAATGGAAATGGTATATTGAATGTTGTGATAAACTTTTTTGTGCAATTTTGGAGATTCAGTTCTTTTTGAGTTGACCCATTAGAGGTTTTCACCCCCTCCCCTCCTCTTATTGGGTTTTCTTTCCCCAATTTTAGTTTTCATTTATTTTCTAAATTCCTAAAAGTGTGCACGTAACAACATCTAGGTTCATTTTTCTTTTTAATTTTAATGCAAGTTCTATTTACTTAAGCACTTGAATTCGTTTTTCGTAATGCACTTTCGACAATGTAAGTATTGTCAACAGAAATGGAAATGAAAAATATAGCCAAAGAAGATTTGGAATGCCAAGTTTGGAGTACTTTAGAGTAACTATTCTAGATAAGGACTATTGGTGTGAGATCCAATCGCCTTTTCATTCTACATCATTCTTTTGACAGAAGTAATGGATTGTGGTTTTTAGAGGTGGCAATCGAGTTGTGTTATTTTGAATTCGTGTTGATCATTAGTCATCTCTAACTTAAGCCGTTTAACTAATCGTGTCAAGTAGAGTCGATATATTTATATTCTTGTTAACCCATATAAATCGTAAATAGAAAATTTAACGCTCAAATTTAAGTTTAAAATCTAATTATCACTTAATGAACCTATAGTCATAATTTTTCTATAAACTAAACATTAACTTAATAAATATAATAATAAAAATGAGTAAAAATATCTTTTTTTATACAATAATTTAATCACTATTAAATAAAATATAATAAATATTAACATTTTATTCCTATAATACTAGTTCGTGTCAATTTCATATTTGACAATAACCCAACCCATTTATTATTCGTGTTAACGGGTCCTGTCATTTACTGGTTTGTGTCGAGAAATAATCAACCCTAACCTACTAATTTTGTGTCGATTTCGACGTGTCGTATCAAAAATCGTCACTCCTACTGATTTTCATCTATTTTTCAATTTCTTCTAATCTTATACTCGGACCAAAAAAAATATTTTATACTAATTTGGTGCCTAAACCCCTGTAAAGGCTGGACTACACAGGAGCAAGCACTTCGGTTTGAACCAAACCATTGATAAGATAGATTAAGGGACCCAATTTCCTCTCTAACGACCAAAAAACTAAACAAAAATTCAAATAATATATGGTTACATATAATTCAAAATTTCCAAAACTTTACAAGCTAACAACATCCGGCATATGACTTACTTTTTTTATTTTGATGCGTCATATGACTCACTATTATAGGAAGCAACAAAATTCGAGTAGAAGTCAGACAAGGCAAAAACAAACTGAGAAGGTGACAGTAACAAAGGGTGCCTATCAAGTTCAAGCTCCAACTAAATGGGGATACATTAGTTATGGAATCATAAACATAGACCGAAACTTTGTTGAACATATAAATGAGATACATACATGGAAAGGCATAGGGAGCACCACCATCCAAAATCTTAACAAATACTATGACTTGGAATTGAAAACAAATATTCTATGAAGAAATTCGTAATCTAGTACAACTCTTCAAAATACTAGTGTTAGCTATGCAACAACGGTAAAACCAAAATGCCCCGGATCATCAATTTTTATGGTATCAATGTGGTACTTTTTCAAAGTGTTTCAAATAAAAATTAAAAAAAAAAACATCTTCCACCTAGAATAAATGCAAGTGGTCCCCCAACCATCAATTTACAAAGTCAGTAGACCCAGCTGTCCAATGCATCAACATCTGCCACATTATAACAGTCTTTCTTATTTTTCCATAAGTCTCCACAAGGAATATGAAGGAATACACAAGAACATTAAGGGAACTCAAAAGGAAATAAAACAACTCAAAGAATATGTCTCAATGTCTTGGCAATAGTAAAAGGAGCATCATGAGGTTATTTTGCGCACACTAAATTGGTCATTACACAACTTAGTCTGCATTCATTGAGGGTGCTAGACAGACAGAATTGAACATAGACTTAACACTTGATATTTTTAAAAACACGATACTTTAATCACTGCACCAAGCAATGACCTCATTCACAACACTAATATCAATAATTTATTGCACCTATGAATTATAGAACTACCTCAAAATCTCACATTCCAATAGGACAGAAACACAATCTCAGGAAAGATTTCTCTACCAGCTACCCAAACAGAAGATTTGATTGTCCTTATTCTCGGGATCGTCTAAACATTTAATTATTATGTAGAGCATTACAACAACATTTAGCCAAGTTCAAGAAAGGATAATAGAAATGTGCATTATAATTAGATTCAATAAACGCATTGAATTTCAAAACATCTTACCAAATCACTGCTGCGGTGGCTGATTTTGTGGAGGGGCATTTGGTGGAGGTAGCATCCCAGGACGAGGCGGGCCATAGACTGGAATACCACCACCCGGTGGAGGCATCATACCAAAGTGCGGGGGAGGCGGCATCCCAAATCGTGGAGGCGGTCCCCTCATCATCTGAGGGGGTGGAACCATCGGCCTCTGTGCAAATTGAGGCGGCATCGGGTATGACCCAGGTGGCGGCCCACCTGGCCGCTGAGCAAACTGAGGCGGTGGCGGCAGGCCCCTAGGCATTTGAGGTGGCGCCTGGCCAGGATAACGAATACCACCACCCGGTGGAGGCATCATACCAAAGTGCGGGGGAGGCGGCATCCCAAATCGTGGAGGCGGTCCCCTCATCATCTGAGGGGGTGGAACCAACGGCCGCTGAGCAAACTGAGGCGGTGGCGGCAGGCCCCTAGGCATTTGACGTGGCGCCTGGCCAGGATAAGGGGCCCTCATCTGGTTCGGCGGCCGCATAACTGGCGGTTGGGGATAACTCATCGGCGGGCGAGAAATCTGTGGCTGCGTCATTCCAGGGGCAGCCCACCAACGCCACGAACCGGCCCATCTAACCCAAGTTGGGCCTGAACAAGTGGCCCATTGTGGAAGCCACGGCCTGCGGCCCGACCAACACCGGGTCCAGACGGAACGGAACCGGCGCCTATGGCTCGAGACACGTCAGGAGGAGAAGGACCTTCGACGGTCATTGAAATGACTTCTTCACCCCTGAGGAGTACGAGGCCGAGAGTATGGCGTTCCTCTCTCTCCTCGTTCTTTTTGCCTTTCGCCGGAGGCAGTTGCAGGAACTCTTCGCAATCTCCTATGACGAGGTTCATGTGGCAGTCGAAGGCCATGAACTTGCCACCAATTGACGGCCGTCCTGGATGGTAACTCTCATCCGATAATTGATGTATTGAAGCATCTTCGAGCTCTTCGACATTGTTACAGATCCACTTGCTTCACTACCAGGAATTTAGGGTTTTACGGAGAAAAAAGATGGGACTGTGAGGTTGGGGAGGTGGAGAGGATTTTTAGGGTTTTGGGAGGGTAGAAAAAAGAGAAGAAAAACAACTCGAAAAATAAGTTGTTTTTAATTCTAGAGCGAATTGTAGAATTTCATATTGTGCATTTAATATACGGTTAGCTGTAAATTACACTTTGAAAGTGTTGCTCGAATTTTAATTTATATTCTTAAAAATTAAAAATTTTAATTTATACCCTTAAACATAAAAATTTATATCAATGTGCTCCCCTAAAGATCAAAAAACTCAATTTGCACCCTCAAAAATATAAATTTGTATCAATGTGCACCAAAAATTAACCCCCGTCAATTTGTTGCCTAAAATTAAATTGATAAATTATACATAAATCTCTTCATATTTGTCACTTAATCATTTAAACCGTTTCGCATTTAAAATATTACTCCTACATTTCATGACGTTTGTGTACGTATAACATGTAACCTCTTTTCGTTGATATCTGTAATAAAATCGTTAAAAAATATGATTTTATCCTAATAAAAATTATAATTTCATATTACCCTTTATTTTGTGAGTCTGAAATATTCTAAAGTTTATATAATGTTTTTTATGCGCAATGCAATATATCATTTAAACATAATTATTTGAATGCCTAATTATGGAAAAATTTTAGATTGAGAGTATTTTTATTAGGATTTTATAGTCGTTAAAAAATATGAGTTTATCCTAATAAAAAATTATAATTTTATATTACCTATTATTTTGTGAAGAGATCCAAATGATTAAGTGACAAGCATAAGGGGATCTAAGTATAATTTATCAATTCAATTTTAGGCAGAAAACTGACGGCAGTTAGTTTTAGATGCACATTGATACAAATTTCTATCTTTTAGGGTACAAATTGAGATTTTTTATCTTTGGGGTGCACTTTGATATAAATTTATATCTTTGGGAGTATAAATTAAAATTTTTGATCTTTAGAGGTACAAATTAAGATTTGAACGATCATGCTACAATTTACAATTAACCCTTCAATGTATTAAATTTAAATGTTCTTGGGGCTCTTTCATTATTTTTTGTTACTCAATTCGTCAAAAGATGATTTTTAAAAAAATAAAAAAATAAATTAATAGAATAATTATATTACAATTTTTTTAATACGTTGAAAGTATAATGTAAAAAATTTAATTTTTAAAAATATAAGATAAAGTTTTTAAAATTTTTTTGAGGCATAAAATTTTAAAATTTTTTTGAGGCATAAACTCATTTTTTTTTTTTGGGTCAACTTTTAAGGGCCGTTGATTTTGTAATAAAATATGAAAATCAGCGGCGCAATAGGGGTCAACCACCCTTTAGAAACATCTCATCCTTTTTTAGCCTCATATGAGAGATCTGAGTTGCCCACTTTAACTATGTTGGAATTTATTAAATTCTAAGTAATAAAATTATTACAATAAATTATAATCAAATCTCTTAAAGTTTGTTATTGAATCAAATAGATCATCTCAAGTATGAATAGTAGCTTTCGTTTGGTCTCGTAAAACATATTCTTACACGTAGTTAAGATCCATCTAAAAACTCATAAAATTTTAATGAACAAAATGAGATTTTTATCACAAAATTCTTAACATACTTATGCAACACTCATCACCCACCCATGAGATCAATAATCATACATTATGCAATTCAAGAATTTCACAAACTCCACTACACTATTGCTCCATCGACGACAAGAATATTGCTTCATCATAGCCAAACCTAGCCTCACTACAACACCCCACGCTATCAACCGAACCCAAAAAAAACATCCGAGCCACATTCTGTTATAAAACCACCATCGCACCCTCATCTCAACCCCTAAACCCATAATTGTTCTGCAACCCCATTCTCCCTTTTCCCCATACATAAAGCCTCATCTAACCGTCAACCCTAAAAAGCCTAACCCTGTCAACAAAACCCTCAACATACTCACCCCTGAGCAATTCATAGAAAGAATACGAGGAAATAATCACTTTCTTTTGATTGTCAGTAACATCTAATGGTAAGGGTATTATGTGAAACCGATAGATACACTATGAGGAGGGTTAGTAATATTTTAAATAATCGAAGGGGTGTCTCTATAATTATACTGATCTAAGGAGGTGTGATTATAATTTATCGAAATATCAATTAACAATTTTACTTAAAAAAAACTTTAATACCCCTTAATATATTTTTACCAAAAACTAAAATTAATCCTAACCTAACCCTCATGGGTACTCCGGCAGGTCCTTACTCCACCTCAAGAACTCTGGCAGTGGCAACCACCCCCCACACTGAAAGACTTTAGTGTTGAGCTATGAGCTTTAGATCTTAGATTAGATCTGATGAAGAAAAAACAATAACACAGAGAGAGAGAGAGAGAGAGATGGAGATGAAAATCTAGAATGATCAGAGTATATTATTCACCTCTTTTGATTCACATGTACATATATTTACAATATCAGTCAATGTGTGAGTTATACAATGCAATATACACGTGAACACAGCTACAACTAGCATAACTAACTCGCCTAACTAATTACTAACTGAGTGCTAACTAATTCTGTTATTAGATTTCTTGCTATTGGGTCTCTTGGTTATCATTCCCAAACTGATGGATGATGATGCCCGTAGAAGTTTGTCTCTGAAAGGCAAAAAACGACCAGAAAACAAGGACTTGGTAAAGGCATCGACTAAATGATCCTCACTGGCCACATGTTGAACTGAGAGATCCCTACGAGTGACCTTCTCTCTGACAAAATGATAATCCACCTCAATATGCTTTGTTCGACCATGAAAATGAGGATTGTTGTCCAATGCAAGTGCTGAGATGTTATCACACCATATAGTGGGAGTAGTAGAAAGAAAGATGTGCAAATCACACAACAACATCCTCAGCTACGACAATTAAGTAGTTGTTGTGGCCAACACTTTATATTCTGCTTCGGTAGAGGATCTAACCATAATATACTACTTCTTTATACCCTAATGAATCATACTAGACCCTAAGAAAATCAAGAATCTAGTGGTGGATCTCATGTCTGTAATGTCCCATGCCCAATCAGCGTCAGTGTAGGCAGAAAGAACCAGGGAGTTAGAAGGTGAAGATGATCTCCTATAAAATAGATAATAGGTGATGGTACCTTTTAGGTATCGAAGAATTTTTCGAAGAGCAACCAAGTGTTTGTTTGTTGGAATATGCATAAATTGATAGATCTGATTAACAAAATGACTGAGATCAGGTCTAGTAAAGGTAAGGTATTGGAGTGCTCCTAATAGACTCTTAAAAGAGGTTGGATCAGTGAGAGGAGTGTCTTCATGTTTAGTCAGTTTAACAGAGGTGGAAGATGAGTTTGTACAAAGATTTCAAACAATCATATGAGTTTTGGTCAATAAATTAGAAGCAAACTTGTGTTGGGAGAGAAAAAGGCATGTAGCTGTGTATTTAATTTTTAAACCAAGAAAATAATGGAAGGGTCCCAGATCTGTCATGGTAGAAATAGAGTTTAAATTGGTAATAAGATGTTGGACATAAGCTGGATCATCTCCTGTAAGAATGATATCTTCCACATAGAGCAGAAGAAGAGGTCTTCCTTATGAACAATGAGGAATCTACACTTGATGGTTGAAACTCACAAGTAAGTAAATGATTGATAAATCTTTCAAAACAAGCTTGAGGAGCCTGTTTCAAGCTATAAAGAGACTTGTGAAGCTTACAAACTGCTTTGGGGAAATAAGGATTTGCAGAGCCTAGAAGTTGCATCATGTAAGCCTCCTCTTTAAGAATACCATGGAGAAAAGCATTTTTAACATCAAGTTGTCTCAGATTCTAGTTATAATGGGCTGCAATAGCAAGAATAACCTTGACAGTAGCATGTTTGATTACTGGGATGAAAGTCTCTTCATAATCTATGCCAGCTTCCTGTTGAAAGCCCTTTTGCAACCAAATGAGCCATATACCTTGAGATAGAACCATCAGCTAGTCTCTTGATTCTATAGACCCACTTACAACCAATAATATGATGTTTAGATTCAGCTGGGACTAAAGTCCAGGTACCCTATTGTTGAAGAGCTATGAATTCTGAGGCCATTGCTTGTCTCCACTCAGGAACTTTGGATGCAGCAATGAATGCAGTAGGTTGTGTAGTGGTGAAAAAGGTTTTTTGCTTGACTATACCAGACTTGGATCTGGTTTGCATGGGTTGATTGGAGGTAGCTAGGAATTAAAGTAATGGATTTGTAGGCTCAGGAAAATGTGAAGTAGGAATGCAATGTAATAAAACAATAGATGAAGGATGCTCATTAAAAGATGCAGAAGGTGCAGATAAATTTGAAATTGGAAAAGATGAAGGAACAATTAAGTTTTGAATGATTGCAGGAGGAGCAGGTGTTGAAGAAGCTGAATTTAAAGGAGCAGATGTATCAATAGAAGTAGACATGGAGGAGGACAATTATTTTAATAACAAAGATGGAGCGAAAGGGGTCTAGAATAGAAGGTAAGCTTGAGGAAGAGACTGAGGATGATGTAGAGGCAAATGGGAAAACAGTCTCATCAAGAAGAACATGCCTAGAAACAAAGGCTATGTTTGTCGTAGGCTGGAAACAAAGATTACCCTTTTGATCTAGTGCATAACCAATAAATACACATTGTGTGGATTTAGGTTGAAGTTTATGAGTGATATAGGGTTTGAGAAGAGGATAACAAGTATAATAAAATATTTTAAGATAAGTGTAATCTGGTAGAGAATGAAACAGGAGTTCAAAGGGGGACTTATTTGATGTGTTTCTACTTGGTAATTAATTGATAAGAAAAATAGCAATGGCAAAAGCATGATACCAGAATGACAAAGGCATGGAAGCTTGAGCTAAAAGAGTGATGGTTGTGTTGATAATGTGTCTATATTTCCTTTCTGCAACACCATTCTGTTTAGGATTATGAGGACAGGATTTCTGATATTCAATGCCATGAGAAGAAAGAAAAGTTTGAATTTTGTGCGAGTGATGCTCTCCACCTCCATTTGTTCTAAGAATTTTGCACATCAGATTTAACAAATTCTTAACATATGACTTGAATTTATATAAAACAGTTTCAACATCTGATTTATAAGCAAGAGAGAACAATCAAGTATATTTGTTGAAGTCATCTATAAAGGGAACATAGTACATAAAACCTTGAAAAGAAAGCACTAGAGCAGGGCCCCATACATCACTGTGCAAAATTTGAAGAGAAGACATAGTCAGTGTTTGTGAAAGAGGAAATGACAACTTGGTCATTTTGCCAATACAATGAGTGTAAGTAAAAGAAGAATGTTTGGAAGATACATCAGACAATTTTGCTTGATGAAGCACTTGAGTTAAGATTGACTGAAAAGGATGACCCAATCTTGAGTGCCACAAGGAATCAGAACCTTAAAAGTCAAGATGTGTTTGAGAAGAAGACTGCTGAGAACATGGTGCTGTAATAGAATAAAGCCCATTATGGCTCTAGCCTTAATAGAGCAGCATCCCCATAGCCTTGTCCTGAATACAAAAGAAATTAGCATAAAAAATAAATTGACAATTATTATCAACACAGAATTGATATACTGAAAGCAAGTTGGAGGTTATATAAGGAACACAAAGAACATGGGAAATATTAAAAGTATGAGAAGAGAGCTGCAAAGGAATTCTTCCTGTGTGAGAGATTGACAAACCTTGACCATTACCAATGGCGATCCGATCTGTCCCTTGATATTCAGACGGCAGAGATAAATTGGCCAACTTAGAAGTAAGATGATGCGAAGCACCCTGAGTTGGCAATCCAATATGGTGAATTTACATTAGTATTAGAGGATGAAGTTGTCATGCCAGTCAGCTGTGAAGGAGATCGTTTTCCTTGGTAAGCATAATCCATGCGATGATAACAGTCAAGAGTTGAGTGCCCTAACTTGTTACAAAGCTGACAAACCACTCGATAATAGTGAGACTAATTATTAGAGTAGTTTTGCTTCTACTGTGGTGCTGAGCTAAGAATTGACGGATTTTGTGGTTGATTGTACCTAGTTGGACTAATTATAGCCCTTACTATTGCCAATACCTTTGCCATTTCCTCTATCTCTGCCATTACCAGACCTATCTGACCATTTCCTCTATCATTACCTCTTTTAGAATAATTGCTAGGTGAATTAGAGGCAGTCATAGTAGTAGGTGTGAAGGTATTGGAATTTTGAGGAGAAACTGATTCAATAGAGGATTCTTCAACTTTGAGAAGAATATGAAGATCCTCTAGAGTAACACTATGAGATCTAGTTCTAATAGATGTATTCTAAAAGCATTATATTCTATTGGAAGTCCATTGACTGTAGAGATCAAGATATCCTCATCATCAAGAAAAATTGAAGTTTTGACAAGCTTATCTCTGATTTCTTTAATCTCTTGTATATAAATGCCAACTAAATGTGTACCTTTAGTGATAGTTTGCAAACTAGTCTTAAGTTGAAGTATATTGGATCTGGACAGAGATGAGTACCTCCTTTTAAGTGCTGGCCAAATCTCTCGAGCCGTTGTATATCCAATGACAGTAGAAATTGCTGAGGCTGACAAGTTTGCATTAATCAAAGTCATGAGGGCTTGGTCTTATGTAATTTGAGTTGTAATCAACCTTACTTCATCTCGAAGAAACTTTTCTGGGCATTGAACTGTTCCATCTATGAATTCCATGAGCGAATGTGCTCGAAGTATAGCAAAAATTTGGAATTTCCACTAAAATAAAAATTTGTGGAATCTAAATAGATTGATATAAGATTACATATGTTTGAGAGTAGAAAAATTGGCGAAGAAGCTGAAATGGCAGAAGTGGAAGAGATTGAAGACGAAGATGTAGAAGAAGAAACTGTTGCTGAACCAATTGCCATTTGAGATGTTCGTCTTTATATTAGCTTTGATACCATGAAAGACTTTAGTATTGAGCTATGAGCTTTAGATCTTAAATGAGATTTGAAGAAGAAAAAATAATAACAGGGAGATAGAGCTCAGAGAAAGAGAGAGATGAAGATGAAGATCTAGAATGATTGGAGTATATTATTCATCTCATTTGATTCAAATGTACATATATATAGTTTTAGTCAATGTGTGAGCTATAGAATGGAATATACACATGAATATTGTTAGAACTTTCATAACTAACTTCCCTAACTAATCACCAACTAAGTGCTAACTAATTCTGTTAATAGACTAACAGATTTCTTATTATTGAGTCTCTTGGTTATCACACACACACCTAACTTCTATAAGCATTAATTTCAATAACCGAATTAAACCGGCACGATAAAGTCCAATCTGATCTCCATTTTATCACCCCAAATAAAACCATAGGGGTTTTGCAATTGCAGAGCACAAAATCTCAATGTGAATCCCTCTACAACATTTGCAGTTGGTTTCAGAAGAGGTCACCATTTCTTGGAGCCCTAGGTCGCATTTACAGTTTGTCTTCTCTTCTTTTTCATCTCTGATAAATTACCCCCGACATTCACACACTATCTTATATCTGACGCTCTACTCTTTCCAAATTTAGCACATGAAGTGTTCAATTAATTGTGTTACAGGATTGGTATCGACCTCGACGAAGTGGTAAGCAATTTCAAAATCGCAGATTAAGGTTAAAAATCTCAATTGTATATATATAACTCATTATGTTTTGTATGTCTTCTTGTTATTTTCAAACTCAATGTCCATACCCAATTAAGCAATACCTTCCTATATGTATTATTAGAGTTGTCTCTCATTAACCATTGATATGATACCCAATTAGACATGGCAATTAGATGACTCATTTGACTTTTTTGGTTGCCTTCATAAATCCAAGGCAATTCAATACAAGACATTTGAAAATTAGAACAACTCTCTCTCTCTCTCTCTCCCCCATAGCGCCTAGGGCCTGTTTGTTTGCAATATTAGATTTGGGTGATATCATAAATTATTTTCATTTTACTCTTATCTAATGGTATCCTATATCCGGTTTTAAACTTTTTTCTCATCCTTCCCTTTGTTTATTTGTTCAATAGGTATTATGGTGGATCTCACAAACAACCATCTATTCTATCACATCTTATGTAATAAATATATCGTTTTACCATTAACATTTCTCATTCCATTACTCCGTTTGTGTAATGCTTTTGTACAATGTTTGGTATAATAAATAATCTAATGTTATGAATCGGTGATACCGTAAATAAAAAAAAAAAAAGTGATACCATACACTTAAATATAATGCAAAAAAAAATTCAAAATAATTTTTTTTTTAAAAAAATCGTTAACACCGTACGCTTAAACATAAACAATAAAAAAAGGAAAAAAATTAAAAAAAAAAAAAAAAAAACCATTAACACCTTACGCTTAAACATAATATAAGAAAAAAATTCAAAATAATTTTTTTAAAAAATTAAAAAAAAAGCTGGTGACAACGTATGCTTAAATATAATATAAGGAAAAAAAATTCAAAATAATTTTTAAAAAAAAACATTAAAAAAAAATTGTAACACCGTACGCTTGAATATAATATAAGAAAAAAATTCAAAATATTTTTTTTTAAAAAAAAATTGGTAACACCGTACGCTTAAACATAATATAAAGAAACAATTCAAAATAATTTTTAAAAAAACAATTAAAAAAAAATCGGTGACACCGTATGCTTAAACATAATACAAAAAAAAAATTCAAAATAAATTTTTTATATATAAACTCTTAACAGAGGAGGGTATTTGTGTCATTTTACTCTCTTATACAGTTCTTTTATTTATACTGGGAAGATAATATCACCTGATATGTGGTATTCAATATTACCATATAAAAGGCATTTAAATCACTGTTCACGTCAGATCGGTATTACGACTCGAAAAATAATACTGATTAAAAAATGTCAAACAAACAAGATATAAGGTGAACCCTACGCACTATTTTTCTAATCCCACCCTTTTATACCACCCATATCCTGCAGACAAACAGGCCCTAAGGTCCGAAGAGAGTTTTGGAGGTGTGAAAAATTAGTTGCTAAAATCACTGTGTGACAACACTATAGGGCCTAGAACGAGGAGTAAAGGGCAAGGATAAATATGTCGGTGTTGAAACACTTGGACATCCTCTAAGATTTTTAGAATAAAGCACAAAAAGGTAGAATTATGTTTCTCTGTTTCTGCACTTGTTTATGATTCCCTACAGTATATGGTGCGAGAAATTTTCTGTAGGTATTGTCTATCCTTTCTTCACACACACACACACAATTTTATAGCTAGGAAGTCTAATTCTTAATTTATAAAAATATAATAATTATCAAGATTGATTTAATTTTTATCTGCTTTAATCTAATGATACAAAATTTATCTTAAATTTTTTTCCTACTAAAAAATATCATTAATTGCATGGTTTTTAATATCAGACAACTCAACCAACACACTTCTTAATGTCAAACAATCTCACTAATGCACACTTATTTCTCTTTTCTCTCTCTGCTACCTCTATCTTAGTTTCTCTATATCCACTTAATAAAATTGTGTAATTAAAAAAAAGGAACGAAAAATAAATTACTATTTAAACTATAAATATTATACAATCAATGTGTGAGTGATTTTTAGTATTGAAGAGTGTTTTACAGGATTATTTCTGGTATATATATATATATCAATTTTTTTAATCTTTACGAATCTCAAGGTAAAAAAAAAAGCTTTTTTAATGGTTCCTGAAATTTTTTTTCTCAAACCCATATGGGTTTAAACTTATTTTTCAAACCCAAGTGCTTTCAAATCATTTATTTTTAATAAGGGTACAACTCGGGCGTATTGAGGGATTAACCCTAACTTGACTTTAGATATATAATCTTCAACCCTAAACCCGAGTACTGTCCAAGTTGAATTCGGGCAGACTCGGATTGAATTTGTGCTACTTAATTTGGGTTAGAATTCGGATTACTTAATTTAGGTTAATTTTTGGGTTGAGTTTGTTCAAGCCCGAAATCAGCCTATTGCCGCAAAACACCTATCTAAAAAAAACAGGTAACAAATGAACAACCCCAAGCTAGAAGCTATTGAAAGTGGTTGGAGCCAAGAAAGAAGGAGATGAGATCCAACATTTTGGAGATCCAGACAAGAGAAACAAAACAAAGAAATAGAGGGGGACGAGATTTAGGTGAGGTCATATCAAAGACGAACATTGGAGGTCTTCTCCATAGTCCAGATTTGTCGAGGTACAACAAATAAAGAGAGGCAAAAAAGAGATGGAGAAAGGTGAATAGGAGATGGTGGAGATTGCAGATAGGCAGAGAAGGAGAGCAAATCGAAAGAAAGAGAGAGAGAAAGAGATGGATTTTCTCAGACAATGGAGAGAAACGATGAGTTGGTTGTCTAAGAGAGGATAAGCGACCAACAAAAAGAGGCAACTGGAGAAAGAAATTGAAACACTAGTCTAATATAATATGTGTGTGTGTGTGTGTGTGTGTATATATATATATATATACACATACTATTTTTTTTGTTTTTAGGTTGAGCCTGAGTTCTATAATTGGGTTGAGTCTGATTTAATAATTTCGGGTTAGGTTTGGGCTCAACCCATAAACCCGACACCTCAACCCGGGCACTACCCGAATTGAATTCAGGTTGGGATTTTCTGGCCCAGGCTCAACTCAAAAAGTGAAAATTGGGGCTAAGTCCTCCTTAAAGGACTTATAATAAGTTTAGTCCGCCAATAAAACTTATTTGAGAGTAAGTTCATTTTAATCTTACTAATAAGTAGTTAAATTCACTATTTTTTTAAAACTCCAAAATACTCTACTAAAGACTTAAAAGCAATCTTCAACATTAAATCAGTTTCCTATATAGTTATCTTGACTCACACTTAATGGAAGATTTTTTTTCCATAAAATCTAATATTAAAATTTAAGTTTGATATCACTACCATCTCTCTCTCTCGTATACGGTGACTTTCCTCTGAAAAACTTCACACCCAGATTGTTTCTCGACCAAATACTTTAGTGGTCCCAAATATTTTTTAACTTGTCTTTTTCAGACTCATCCTCCCCCAACAATCTTTCCTATAATAACATCGTGCAAAGTCTAGTTGTTGATACTACAATCTTTGAGACAACAACGATGATGATAAGGCTTGGAAGAAATATGAAAACTGATGATGCACAAATTGGTATTTGTGCAAAATTAACAGTCTAGTGTATGAATGGGTGGAGTTAATGAAGAATAAACAAGCAATTAATGATAAAACAGTAAATAATGAGTCAACGTAGAGATTTATAGTGGTTTGCTCTGGGTGGCCTACTTCACTCTCGGGAACGGCAGTGGTGGCCTGAATCTTTTATTAACGAGTGAAGTCACCGGAGAGGGTATTCTCCAGGAGTATTACAGTGTTTTAAGAGAGAGAGAGAGAGAGCAGTGTGTGTAGGAAGGTATAGTATGTGTAGAGATCTCAAGGTGATGAAGGCCTGCCCTCTATATGCAGAGGACTTTCATTATATAGGTTCACCAAGATGGTGAGACGGTAACGTGAGAAATGAGGTCTCTATCACTTTGGTAAGTTCCATTTTAATAGGACTCAATCTTCATCCCGAGATTCTTTCCCTCGTGCTCCTATTCACTCGGAGAGGGATACTGGATTGATCTTGATCTTGGACTTGACTTTGAGCCTGGACTTGGAGTGGTGTGGGATTGGACTTGCATTAGAGTGGAGAAGAGAGACAGGAAGGCAAGCCATGGGCGGCGCCCTCTTGGAGACCACTTGGGTGGCGCCCCCTTGAGGTACCCTTGGGTTGTGCCCACTTGGGCAATGACCCTCTTTGGGGATACTTGATGCCTCTTGGTTCCTTTGGTGCTATGAACTCCCTCCTAATGGGTTGACCCAACTTCGATTTGGGCTTTTCTTTGGACTTTCTCAATTTATTTTTATTAGGCCTGACCCAGTCAATTTTGGCCTCATCAAAATCAAGAAGGTTATGTACATTTTTAAAAAAGTATGGGCCAACATATTTTGACTAACTCACAAGTTCTCCACTCCATTGTCTAAAAATCTGATGTAAGGTCCACATAAATTGATTTCATGTTATCGATAAGTTCTTTATTTTCTGGATGCATGTTGTAGGGCTTGTTCCAGATCTCAATTAGAAATTATAGATTCAATTTTTTTTATTGAGAAGATTATGGTTAATTTAATATTGAATGTTACTATGCATGTTAGTATGGCCATGACATTCTCCTCTCGAGGCACATGATGGATATGGAAGTAGGCAAATTTTGTGAGTAGAGCTTGTACCGCTGAGAGGTACTCGTGCATTTTTTCTTCATTTGCTTAAAAATCTCCCCTCACCTGGTTTACTACGAGTTGAGAGTCACTATAGGCCGTAAGGTTGAGGGTCTCCATCTCCAGTGCTAGTCTTAAGCCTGATATGAGGGCCTCGTACTCAGCCTAATTGTTGGATGTGGCAAAGTGGAGAGATACGACAAACTTCAATGGAGTTCCATGTGGGCTGATCAGTGCTAGCCCAGCTCCCCTGCCCTCGCTGGTGGAGGACCCATCTACATAAAACTTCTAGAAGGGTGTAGTGGGTGATGGAGAAGGAACCGACCATGTAAGCGACACTGGAATCGAAGAGGTTGGTGGCAACAGGTTGCTGGGTGACTCCTGGTAAGAGAGGCACGAGGTAGGATGAGAGGTAGGCGGCACCCCATGTGTAGTGGGCGACACCCAGGTTATGTTGGGCAGCGCCCTGTTCATGGTGGGGGGTGCCTTGCGCTGCTCAGTTCGCTGTTGCTTCTCCGAGTTGTCATGTTCTACTGGTTGAGTCTCTTGGAGAGTGTAGTAGGTGTACACTAAAAAGGTAGGCGCAGGGCCATCTGGTGCTCCCTCCAGGGACTCTTGTGATGGTATAGACTCTGCTACAAAATCTACGAGCACCTGTGCTTTAATGGCTGACCATAGCTGATACTGCACATCAAACTCACTCAACTCAACGGCCCACTTGAGCAGTCGGCTGGATACATCGGGCTTTCCCAATACTTTTTTGAGTGATTGATTTATGACCACCACGATAGTGTGGCTCTGAAAGTAATGGCGCAGACGCCTTGCAGTAATGACAAGGGCAAGGGCCAACTTCTCCAATTTTGAGTACCTTACCTCTGCTCCTCGATATGCCCTACTTACGTAGTATATGGGCTTCTGAATGCCTCCATCCTCTCTGATGAGGACAGAGCTGACAGCAGAAGGCGAGGAGGAGAGGTAACGGTAGAAGACTTCACTTGGTATAGCACGGGAGAAAAGCGGTGGTGTGGCGAGGTAGGCCTTTAGCTTCTGGAAGGCATCCTCAGTGTCTGGGCCCCACTGGAAGGACTTGCGGAGGATCTTAAAAAAGAGGAGGCATTTATCTGTGGACTTAAAAACAAACCTGTTAAGGGCTACTATTCTCCCGTTGAGGCGTTGGACCTCCTTGGTCGAGGAAGGGGACCTCATATCCAAGACAACTTTGATTTTATCCGGGTTTGCCTCGATTCCCCTCTTGTGGACCATGAACCCAAGAATTTACCTGAGTTGACTCCGAAGACGCACTTTTCAGGATTCAACTTCATTTTATAGGCTCTCAACACATTGAAGGTCTCCTGTAGGTACGTTACATGGTCTGTTGTAACTACACTTTTCATTAGCATATGTCGTCCACATAAACCTCCATGGTCTCCCCAATTTGGGCCTCGAACATCTTGTTGGCGAGGCGCTGGTATGTGGTACCAGCGTTCTTGAGCCCGAAAGGCATCACCCTGTGGTAGTAAATGCCTCTCGGGGTGATGAACGAGGTTTTTTTCTGGTCTGGAAGAAATATGTTGATCTAGTTGTACCCGGAGTAGACGTCTAGAAAACTTAAAAGCTCGTGTCCAGTAGTGGCATCAATGAGTATGTCGATGCGTGGGAGAGGGTAGCTGTCCTTGGGACAGGCCTTGTTGAGCTCTGTGAAGTCCACACAGAGACGCCACTTTCCATTGGCTTTTGTCACCATTACCAGATTGGATAGCCAGTTTGGCTAGGCTTCCTCCCTCACTAACCCATTCTTGAGCAGCTTATCTACCTCTTTCTCCATGACTTGCCCCCTCTCAGTCCTTAACTTCTGGCGGACAGGCTTATATCTGGGATCAACATTGAGTTGGTGGGAGGCCAACTCGGGGTTGATACCCACCAAATCTTCATAGGACCAGGTGAAGATGTCTGTGTTCTGCTTGAGGAAATCTATTAAGGCAGATGCTAGCTTCTGGTAAAGTGAGTAGCCTATGTAGACCTTCCTCTGTGGAAGGCTATCGTTGAGCGCCACAGGCTGAAGTTCTTCTGCGGGCTCACCCCTTTCCAAGGTGTTGTCATCCCTGGGGTCAAGTACCTTGACTTGGAGAGTCTTGTGCGGTCTCTTAGCCCTCATAGAGGCCACATAGCACTCTCTGCCTGAGACTTGATCTCCTCTTATCTCCCCAACTCTGTTGGAGGTTGGAAAACAGAGGAGAAGGTGTTAAGTTGAGGGTACTGCCCTTAAGGCATTGAGGGTAGGGCGTCCAAGAATTACATTATAAGTAGAAGGGCAATCAAGTACAATAAAATTTACCATTATAGTCGAGCTTCTAGGAGTAGTTCCTGTTGTGATAGACAGGGTGATGGATCTCAAGGGCTAGACTCTCTCTCCTAAGAAACCAACCAAGGGAGTCTTGACTGGCCGTAGTCTCTCTTTACCAAGGTGAAGGCTGTCATAGGTAGTGGTGAACAGGATGTCGGCTGAGCTGTCGCTGTCGACTAGGACCCTCTTGTCCTGGTAGTTGGCCACCATCAAGGTCAAAACCAGAGGGTCATCATGTGGGACCTGGACTTTTTCAAGGTCTCTGACTGAGAAGGTGATGACCTCCTCCTCTTCGTGTCATGGTGTCTTCAACGAGCAAGAGTCATGAGACTCTGCTTGCCTAGCTCTACGGGCGTGCGCCTTCTTGGCAGAGTTGGAGTCACCTCCTTCTTCTAACCCTCCGGCGATAGTATGAATCTCACCAAGGGGCTGCTGGCGCTCTCTATCTTTACGTGAAGGGGTCAGTCCTCGATCAGTGACATAATGTCTCAGCTGACCACGCTGAATAATCTCCTCGATCTGTTTCTATAACTGGAAGCAGTTGTCCGTGTCATGTCCATGGTCGCGGTGGAAGTGATAGTACTTACTAGGATTCTGGCGCTTCGGGTCAGACTTCATCTTCCTAGGGCAACGGATCGCGGGGTCATCTTGAATCTAGAAGAGAATGTGTTCCACTGAGACATTCAGTGAAGTGAATGGCTGTTGGTTTCTTGGTGGCAATGGTCCAAGGCGGTCTTTCACGGAGACTCTCTCAGCTTTCTTTCTCTTGTTCTAGATCTCCCTTCAGTCTTTTCGACTGTCTTTCCTTTTCTCCCCTTCACAAGAGAACTCACCTCGATGGGCCTTAGTGATATCCTCGGCATTCATATACTTCTGTGTCCTAGATAGCAACTCGGGCATGCTGGAGGGTGATTTCTTGAGGACTGAGAACATGAAGCTGGAGGTGCGAAGGCCATCAATAAAGGTAGTTAGAGCCACCTTATCATCTGGCTCCTCCACTTAGAGGATCTCCTAATTGAAGCGGGCAAGATAGTCTTTGAGGCTTTCTTCCCTATCCTGCTTGATTGTGAGCAGGTGGGTCACTGGTTTCTGATGTCGGTGTCCCCCAATGAAGTGGGAGACAAAGGACTTGCAGAGCTCGGTGAAGGAGCAGATGGAGGAGGGCCTGAGCTTGGAGAAACACTGGCGAGCAGACCCCTTCAAGGTGGTAGGGAAGACTCTACACATTATCTCCTCAAGTACATTGTGGATTTGCATGAGGAATTTGTAGGTATCCAAGTGGTCTAGGGGGTCTTTAGTGCCATCGAAGATCTCGATGGTGGGCATCTTAAAATTTGAGGGTAGAGGGTAGTCAACAATATCCACAATGAAAAGGGTATTGGTGCACCTTACCAAGTAGTCTACGATTTCAGGTGCTTGTGCCTTGATGGCGTTTAGGGCATCGCCGAGTTGGTTTTATACCTCTCTAATTTTCTCGTCCCACTGGTTAGGGACATCCTCCATTGGGAGGTGGTATTGACTTTCATGGTCTCTGTATTGACTTTCTCTATCTTCGTTATCCGACACAAGTTCATAAGGATGGAGCGCTCATGAACTCCCTGCACGCTGAGGAGGGACTAGGCGAGGGGCACCCTGGCATAGTCCTGGAGTGTTCTGGCAAGGGGTCCCATGGTGTGGGGCTGCTTGGCGCCCAGAAAGGATAGGCAGTTGTTCCTTTCCTGGTGGGGGGAGTGGTACTCCTCTTGCGAGGGGAAGGGCGACGCCTCCTTGGGAGAGCATGAGTTGGATGATTTGCTGGTTCTGGATTACCAGTAGTTGCATGGTCTGGAGGAGTTGTTGTTGCTGTCCAGTGGCGGGAGTAACAGTAACAGATGGTTCTACAGGTGCAAGGGGAGGCGGAGCCTCCTCCCGGTGGGTCGGGTTATTGTCTCCCGACTGTTGGCTCATTAATCTAGTAGGAATTGTCATGGATCAAAAGAGTAGGAAAACTAGTCGTTTTTCACAGACGGTGCCAAACTGATGATGCACAATTTGGTTTTTGTGCAAAATCAACAGTCAAGTGTATGAACGGGTGGAGTTAATGAAAAATAAACAAGCAATTAATGATAAAACAGTAAATAATGAGTCAACACAGAGATTTATAGTGGTTCGATCCGGGTGACCTACTCCACTCTTGGGAATGGCAGCGGTGACCTGGATCTTTTATTAATGAGTGAAGTCACCAGAGAAAGAATTTTCCAGGAGTATTGCAGTACTTTGAGAGAGAGAGAGAGAGTAGTGTGTGTAGGAATGTGTAGTATGTGTAGGGATCTCAAGGTGATGAAGGTCTGCCCTTTATGTGTAAAGGACTTTCATTTTATAAGTTCACCAAGGCGGTGAGACGGTGACGTGAGAAAGGAGGTCTCTATCTCTTTGGTAAGTTCCATTTTAGTAGGACTTAATCTCTATCCCGAGATTCTTTTTCTCGTGCTCTTATTCACTCGGAAAGGGATATTGGATTGATCTTGATCTTGGACTTGACTTTGAGCCTAGACTTGGAGTGGTGTGGGCTTGGACTTACATTGGAGTGGAGAAGAGGGACAGGGAGGCAAGCCATGGGCGGCTCCCTCATGGAGACCACCTGGGTGGCGCCCCCTTGGGGTACCCATGGGCGACGCCCACTTGGGCAACGCCCCCCTTTGGGGATACTTGACGCCTCTTGGTTCCTTTGGTGCTTTGGACTCCTTCCTGATGGGTTGATTCAACTACGATTTGGGCTATTCTTTGGACTTTCTCTATTTATTTTTATTGGGCCTGACCCAGTCAATTTTGGGCTCATCAAAAATTAGGAAGGTTATATACATGTTTACAAAAGTATGGGCCAACATATTTTGACTAACCCACAAGTTCTTCACTCCATTGTCCAAAAATCTGATGTAAGGTCCACAGAAATTGATTTCATGTTATCAATAAGTTCTTTACTTTTTGGATGCATGTTGTAGGGCTTGTTCTAGATCTCAATTAGAAATTATAGATTCGATTATATTTTTTTACTGAGAAGACTATAGTTAATTTAATATTGAATGTTACTATGCATGTTACTATTTTTTTTTTTTTCATGTTCCTACTTTTTTCTATGTTACTATTTTTTTGATGAGCATGTTACTGTTAATATTGAATATTACTATTTTTTTTGAAATATTAATATTCAATGTTACTTTTTTTTGTTGATCATATTATTGCTGTTTTTTTTAAATATTTGTGAGATCTCATATTTCATATTTTTTATTAATGATATTAACTTGATAGTATTTGTTTTAAATAATTAAAATGATGAAAGAAACTTCTAATCATTATTAAAGGAACAATCATTGAGGTACCGACGTAATGACTTTTGGGTCAAATATAGAGTTGGAGGCATATAAGCTTTAGAAGGGTACTTAAATAATCATTCTAAAAGTTTATAGGCCGAATATCGCTATTAAATCCAAGAACGGTGAAAAAAGTTGAGTTAGACATTTAGTCGGTATTGTGATCTAAAAGGGTAAAAATTATAAATTTGACATTTTGGGAATAATTTGGTTTGAATTTTTATAGAACTCATAGAATTAAATGTTTTTAGCCTAAAATAACATTAAAAATGGATCCAGAACGTCGAAAAACCTTAGGGTAGTCATATGGATCAAATCGGAGAAGTTTTGGGACAAAACCGTAATTTTGAAAAAAATACATTTTTTTGGGTCATGTGAACAGTATCCGACGTGAATTTCAGCCTTTATAACCCCATTTTCACCTCTATTTCTCTCATTTTTCTCACACCTCTCACTCAATACTACTCCATAAACCTTAGAATTAGAGAGAGAAAGAGAGAGGAAGAGAGAAGAAGGTCATTAGAGCTTGAGCTTTTGTTTGAAAACTTAGGAACATTATTTGGGATTCTTGAATTCATTTGAACATTTGAAGATGGTGCTTGGGTTCTTGGGTTTTGAGGTAAGGTTTTCTTTTCTCTTGCATATACATTGATGCATCTCATGTATGTTCTATATCTATTTATTTAGTATGAGCTAAATACATGCTATGAGTCTTAATTAAATGATGAATTTACTATGAATTTATAAACCTACATGCATTAAATGAATTTGAGTATTATGGGTTTGAAACCCTAACTTGATTTTTGTTAAGAGTGTTCGATTGATAAGATTTTGGATTTTTTAGAATAACTGTGATTTTGTATATAATATATTTGATTTGTCTCTTAAGAATGAGTATGTTACTTTGTAAATGTGTTTTTGAAAATTTTATACCTGTCATGTGTTTGATAACATGCCAAAGTGACTATAAGTATTGAAATGATAAATTGTGGAAAGAGATATTAATTTTTATGATATGATTGAGTATATTTTATCATAATTTTTGGTATTGTTGAGTTATTTTAAAGTATGGAAAGGGTGGTGTTGATGTATATAACTTCTCAATCATTTAATTTACAAAATTTGCTATAAAAGGATACAAATTGTATTTTTCGGAGTGTGTGTAAGTTATTTTGAAAATGTGTTCTGTTAGAAATGGAAATGTGAGACTTTGTAAAACTATGTATTTTTTTTTTAAAGTGTCGAAATAGTGGTTGGTGTTGAGAATGAAAGGTGATCATGAAATTATGATTTGAAACTTATATGCTCGATACCGATAAGCAGAGGGTTAGTAGACGGTTGGGGCCCTTAAGGGGGGTTACCAAGGTGACTACTAGTCCTAGGGGGGATTGGTGATGGTAGTGATTTTCGGTGACAGCCTGTGTGGCATCACAAGTTATGCCCTACACATCCCCCCTAAAAAGCAAGAAAAGCGATGAGACCTTAGGGTGCAAGACCCAAAAGGTTCCCCGGGGATGGTTCATTTGTGAACCGATGTTTGTTGATGATATCTGTCCGTATGGGTAACATAAATGGATTTTGGGTGCCAAGAAACCAATAGACCAATATTCCAACAAACTTCTTGAGTGGGGGTGAGGTAAGGTGAGGTTGAGGCGAAAGTACGTGGAGTTAGTATTTTTGAAAAATTCTCTAAAAGGAACAAGTTTATAAAATTGTGTTCAAAATAAGAAATGAGTACTTTACTAGATTTGTTATACATATACTTGTTTAAAGATTTCTCATTTTGTACTTTATAAAATCAATGGTTTTGCATTATGTTTTAAGAAGAGAGGTTTTATAGGGTTATTTTGAGATTTGATTACGATGTGGTAATATCCTTAATGTTTCACTTATGTATTTCAAATGATACTACGTAATATACTTTCAAAAATGCTTACTACTTATCGTGTAACTAAACTTATTGATAAATTATTTCTTTACCTATCAATATGATTGTGAACTGTTGGTATTTAAAATCTTGTATATGTTTGAGAAAATGATTATCCTACTGAGCGTGTGGTTGCTCATCTCTATTATTTAATATTTTCAGTTATAGGCATATGTTGGTGGATTGCATAGTGGGAGTATCGAGATAAAAGATAATTGTTATGATTTAGTTAGAGTATGTAAAGAACAATGTATGATGATGTATATTATTGAGGATTTCTAAATTATTTATATCTTGATTAATTTGAGAGAATATGTATAGATTGAGACTTTGTAATTGGTTTACTTATAAAGATTTTAGATATTCTATCTATTATGTTCATGATGAAGAATTTTGGATAATTAGATTGTAGGTCAGGTTTGGGAGGACTTCGTGGGCCTCCATTTGCCACCCCGATATTGAATGGTAATGACTTATTTGTGGATATCATGAGAAGGGATGTATATGATTGATATGATGTGAATGACTAGTTAGGTATAATTATTATGTTTAATGCTCTCACAGGTAGCTCTTACAAATTATCTAGAAGCCCAATTTTCAAAGGAAACTCTACCAAAATTTTCTAAAAAAAAAATGATTTATTTAAACTAAAGAGATACTTTTCTAGATGTTTTTACAACAAACCGGCATGTGTTTTTTGAACAAACAAAGTAATTTTTTTAATCACAGTTATGTGAAATTTGGGGCGTGACAATATTAATGTTCAATATTACTATTTTTTATTTTTGAATGTTAGTATTTTTTTTTTGTGTTAAAGTGGTACTATTTTATGTATTTGAATGTTACTATATATATGAGAGAGAGAAATAAATAGTCCTACTGTACATATGCATATAAATAGATATAAGAGAGAGAATTTTAGTGTTAGAAAAACTGCTAAAATTTAGGAGTTTTTAGTTTCTAAATTTGTTTTAATTAAATATAACTAATGAGAGTATTTTTGACAATAAAAATCAAACGAAACTGAATATTAAATAAGTTTTCTTGATGGACTTATCACCATATAAGTCCATAAAGGGAAACCGGCCTCTAAATTTCCTAATTTAAAACCTCGCTTCAAGCCTTGTTTTTTTCGAATTAGGTTTAGGTTAGCCCGCCCAAATTGCACCCATAATTTTTAAACTTATTTCCTAAATTTAAATACTTTTCTAAAAGTGTTTTTAAAAACATCGACTCAACTAATATTTTTAAAAGTCTAGCAAAGGCCGAAAGAATACTCTCTAAGTCACATAGAGCAAGAGCGGGAGTGAAAGAGGGAGCATGAGAGCAGAAAATTTTAAAAAAAGTTTAGAGTAGGTGCGACTTGAGAACGTCATAATTTATGCGTGCATACATAATTATATATATAGAAATTAATAAAAAATATAATTAAAAAGATAAATTCTAATTTTTATACAATAAATTATTTAAATTTAATTAAATCAAAAAGCATTTCTTGTTGGAAAAAAAAATCAGAAAGATTTGAAAGGCATATTTATGCCTAAGATATGATCCCATGTGGGATAGGCAACCCACCAACACTTGCCTATAAATTGTGGTGAGTGGTGGCTCTTGTTTCCAGCACTAGGACGAGCTGGAAAGCCTACTGTTAGGCGGGTACAGTATAGGATAAGTTGGTTTAATAATTGCGCCGGCCCAAGTTAGCATTTGGGCTCCTAATTTTGAGTAGTAGTTTAAATAGTTAATTGGTGAAGTTTGTTTTTGGATTCACGAATTAAAAGAAATGTTAGCGTAAATTTACGGAGAATTTGCTCCCAATATGGGGATTCCCTCCCAATACGTGAATTTGCGCTCTAAGAGAGACAACGTTAGTCCCAGCAGGCGAATCTTGTGACTAAGAATCCTTCTCCTCCTCAACTTCAATGGATATTTTGTTTTTTTGATCTCAACGTCAAATGTTTGTAGATTACTTTTTTTCTTTGAGGCCTAGGCATTGTGAATCCTGAACACGTCATTTGGATTTTTTTTTTTTCAAAAAGTACTTGGATTGGGAAAATGAGTTTGAAATTACATAAGATGTGGGAAGAAAAGTTTTGGGAGGCATAAGATCCTTAAAAACCTCTGGTTTTACGTCTGGTTAGTTTTGAAGAAAATTTTGATTGTATGATGATCCAAACCATAGAGGGGTAATTTAGGGAGGAACGAGGTAAAGGGAAAGTTTAGGGTAGAAAGCACTTGGGTTTCTTGAGTTTTGATGAAAATGGAAAATGACGAAGATCCTTTAACATTTTAAAAATGATCCATTTGCACGTGTAGCATATGAATTTCCTCTGCTAGATAGATACTAATAAATCTAATGATAATGCCATTAGTAAAAAACATTTAAATATTTTTTAGAATAATTTTTCAATGTAAGACTAAGGCTGCTAAGACAATATTACTCTCCCGAAATATATAATGGTCAAATGACAAGGCAGACGACGGAACCTCAGGACAGTGCCATATAAACCGAAGTCCCACTTACGATTCCTTGAGAAGGAGTGACTACCTATAAGAGCTTTGACCAACCACAACCGATCAATTTCGCTTTGGGGCTATTCCTTACTCTACCATTATTATAGGTGTATGGGGTTCAAGGCAAAGAAAGATTCAGGCCGCATATCATTGGAAAGCTAAAGGTGGCCTAGGCCCAGTCCAGCCAAAGAAATGCACCCACCATGGACTGGCCTAGTGGGAGGAGAAGCTAGTCTATAAGCCCTTGGGCACAGGATGGTCCAACCGAAACAGGCCACTGATTATCTGCATTTTTGTAACAGAATTGTCTGTTCTATTGCTCTTTCAATTTTCTCCCTGTGATGAGTGTAAGTCAAACTGTCCTACTCTTTAAATATGAACACTAAGAAAGAAATAATGCACAACCACTTTATTGATAGAGATTGTTATGTATAGCCCAAAGCCAAGACAATGATTTGCTACATAAAAATAAAATTTCCTTAACTTTCTTTCTCATTGTTGGCATCATGGTGTTTCCTTACAAAGATATTGTCTCCAAGGCCTCAGTGGTTCTAATCACCAGCCTCTGGTTGCTCAGTCTAAGTATTGAAGCTGCTCCTCCTGTCTATCTTTTTCATATTTGTGGCTCCAACACAACTATTTACTCTCCTAATAGCACCTTTAAATCCAATCTCAATCTTCTCCTCTCTAATCTTTCTTCTAACAATACACCCAACAACTTGTTTTATAATGCAACTACTGGCCGTGGTCCTCCAGGTGCGGCTTATGGCCTGTTTCTATGTCGAGGTGATGTTACCATTAATGCCTGCCATGATTGTGTAGTGAATGCCAGTCAAGAGATAGTCCAAAGATGTACCACGCACAAAGTGGCCTATATTTGGTATGATCAGTGCATGCTACATTATGATAACAGGTCTTTTTTTGGGACCATGGAAGGATCACCTAAGGTGTATATGTGGAATACGAAAAATATCACAGAACAAGATCGGTTTACACAGGTGCTGGGAGATACTATGGATGGATTTGCAACTCGGGCCTTCGAGCGATCGATCTTTAAATGATCAACATGTCAAGGGTTTGCGACTGGAGAGGCTAACTTCACAAGTCTTCAGAGACTATACAACCTAGTGCAGTGCACACCAGATTGATCCGGGGCTGATTGTAATCTGTGTCTTCGGATGGCTATTGTTGATCTGCCAAAATGCTACAATGGAAAGCAAGGTGGGAGAGTTTTGCAACCAAGTTGTAATATTAGATACGAGATATACCCATTCTACGAAATCAAAGCCACAGCTCCGTCACCTTCACTGACACCTCCTCCTCCTAGTCCTCGTCCTCGTTCTCCTCCTCCAAATTCCTTGACAAGTCCTCGAGGTAAAACTTCGAAGCACAAGCCTAAATAGGTGAATTATCGAGTACAAGGTAGAGAATTCTTCTTTCGTGGTACATATAGTAGATTGCATATCATGTTGATTTTTTTGGGGTCTTAATAGTCGGAGGCATGGGGAAGTATGGGATCCATGGTCGGGCAGAAAATCATCCCAATTCATTGATCTCTCAGTTTGAGAAACGGGATAACATTTTGTTGAGTTGAGTCGAGTGATATGAAGTAGCTCTATGGTTTTTGACCCGTAGCTATTAAGCTTATGTGACAATTTATTATTGATGGTTATTGCCTTAACATTTTAGTTGAGTAATTGTTTTTGATTTCACAGGTAAAGGGAAACTCTCATGAGAAGCAATTATTGCCATTGTAGTCCCAGTAGGTCTGTCTATGGTTCTTTTGGCCATAGGTTTCTGCCTCCTAAGTAGGAAACCAAGGAGAAAGTACCATGTAGGAGAAGAAGAAAATGGTAAGGATAAAAGACATCATTTATCATGAAATTGTATTGCTTCATGCGATTACCTTTACAGTAGTGTCATTCACAAACTTCAACAATTTTATTGTCTGGTTGTGTAGTTGGGGATGAAATTGCAATATTCTGATAACAAGATAGGTGAAGGTGGGTTCGGTCCGATCTACAAGGTAAGTATTCAGAAGCATCTAACCATGGTAGAAATCTAATTCAAGGATTTCAGAAGCTCTAGAAGTTGAGATACAAAACACTAATGCTATTAGGACATAATTGAAAGACATAATTTGGGGACATAATGAGTTGTCACCAATAAAATGATGGTGAAATGTATTTAATGATGGGTCCCATTGTAGAATTAATGAATTTATTATCATATTATTGATAACAACTCATTATATCCTCAAATTATGTCCATAAATTATGTCACAATAGCATTGCTCGATACAAAAATGCATGAACATAGTTTAATTAGTTAACTCAACTCATAAAGATTTCATCCCAACTATTTGGGTTTGGGGTCGATTCGTGTTTCTCTACTGTTCTTTTGAATATTTTCATTAGTTGTAACTCCCATTTGCATATGGCAAGGTATCCTTGCTGATGGACAAGAAATAGCAGTGAAGAGGCTATCCAAAACCTCTGGTCAAGGTGCTGCAGAATTTAAGAACAAGGTTGTTTTGGTGGCCAAACTTCAACATAGAAATCTTGTAAGGCTTTTGGGGTTCTGCCATGAAAGAGGGGAAATGATGCTCATATATGAATATGTTCCCAACCATAGCCTTGACTGCTTTCTGTTCGGTTAGACCCTACCTAAACACACCCTTTGAATTCAGCTTCTTGATTGACACTTTCTCTAATCTTCACAAGATGAACTTAAAATTTGTGACATCTTCAACACCCAAATCTTGTGAAAAGTATGCCATAAAAGTCTTAAGAACACTGAAAATTGCATTAAGATCAAATACTGGAGAGCTAAGAGTATTGCAAGACTAGCAATAAACACTATACAATATTAAAAATTGAACTGATCTTGTAATATTTATATTTTAAATAATAATTTGACTATTTTAATTACGCAATTTAAAATTAAAATGAAGAGAGATGTAGATATGGATTGATAGATTTGTTTGACTTGGGGAGTGTATTGATTGAGTTGTTTTGCATTTGAAGTCTTGCAGAGAAGTTGATGAGTTGATTTTTTAGGGAGGGAAATTTTTTTTAAAATGAATTGTGTACCATTAAATCAAAGTACGTTGATGAATGTTGGTTAAATCTTGACTTTTGTTGTATTTTTATAAGTTAATAATTTAACTTCTGTAATATTAGATAAATATAGTGTTTTTTAAGAAGTTGCACCATCTATTTTGTTTGAATTATTTCATTGCCTGTTTAAATCTAGCTCCTTGTTTTTAATTTTATGAAAATAGATTGGGAAAAGCAAGGACATTTGGATTGGTCACAACGTTACAATATTATAGGAGGGATCGCCCGGGGAATTCTTTACTTACATGAAGATTCTCGACTTAAAATTATACATCGCGACCTCAAAGCTAGCAATGTACTATTAGTTGGGCCTATGAATCCAAAGATTTCAGATTTTGGCATGGCGAAAACATTTGGTGTGGATCAATCTCAAGGAAATACTAGTAGAATCATTGGAACATAGTAAGTTTCTCAACACTCAGTCTTCTTCTTTAGAATTTATCTATATCAACAATCAGCTATTGCTTCATCCCAATTAACCAAATGCTAAAAGAAAAAAATAGAAAAAAAAAAGGTCATTTGGATTCTTCAAAATTGCAACTTTTTTTTTTTGGTAAGTAAAATTGCAACTTAAAGCTTCTATGGCGATTTTAATTTTGTTTTGTTTTTTTCAATTGTGAGAGGTGTTATGGCGATTAAAGCTTCTCCTTAATCTGGTGAATGACAAGTCATTGACGCCAAAACTAAGATATTGATGAGGAATAATTCCTCCAAGGCCTGGCCTCAAAAAGTTGCCAAGTTTCGAACTCAAGATGTCTAATTTTTCTTTACTCAATATGATTGCTTACAAAGATATGAACACTAATTCAAATTTTAAGTGACTTTTTGTCTTTGAACTTTCATAATTTAGTTGCAAAAATAGGTCTATCTCTTGTTTATTGGGTCTCCTTCGTCTTTTTTGGCAGCCTTAGAAAGAACAAGTTGCATAATTAATTTTTTTTTGAGTAGATATTTCTTTTATATTTTTTGTTATAAAATTAGCAATATAATATATAAATAACTATGTGGTTCTTGCTTGTAGTGGTTACGTGTCTCCAGAATACGCAATGCATGGACAATTCTCTGTGAAGTCCGACCTGTTTAGTTTCTGTGTATTGGTACTGGAGATTATAAGTGACAAGAAAAACAATACTTTCTATCAATTAGATGGAGCCGAGGGCCTTTTGAGCTATGTGAGTGTAAACCAAATATCCAAAAAACGTGTTTTTTAAGTCAAAATCAATGGTGAATTACTCCGAAATAGTTAACATCAAAGAAAATTTGTTTGTAGGCTTGGCAACATTGGAGGGGTGGGACAACCTTGGAGTTGGTGGATCCAATTCTGGCAGATTCTTACTCAGGAAATGAAGTCATTAGATGCATACATATTGGTTTACTGTGTGTACAAGAAGAAGTAGATGACAGGCCAACCATGGCCTCTATGGTGCTCATGCTCAGTAGCTACTCTGCTACCCTACCGATGCCTCGAGCACCTCCATTCTTCTTCCGCAGCAGAACTGAAGCAAGTACATCAACAAAGGGGCTGGAGTCTGATCAGTCCACAAGCAAGTCAATGCAATTGTCTGTGAATGAAGTTTCCATTACTGAGCTATACCCTCGATAAAAAGGATAGTCGAGCACACGAGACTAAACTCCACTAGTTTTGGATTGTTAGATAAGATATATCCTAAGATAGTATGGGAAAACAATGAATATTTTTATCCTAGTATGTAATTTGAGTTCAACAAGTTTTAGCATCTTTATATACTCTATTAATGGAAGTTGTGGCATTAAGCTATCTACAGTGAGGTTATGGATTTGAATTGTAAGTAATAATTTTGTACAAACAATGACAAAGTTTATGTTTGTATCTCATCTACTCCTCCCAACACTCCTCGATCAAGGGGTATGTTACTTATTGACCCTCTTTTATTCACAAAGTTGTATGAAAAACTAAAATAGAGTTAACTATCTATTTATTCCAGTAAATTATATTATTTGTGTTAATTTAGTCCTTGAATTATGTTTGTGTCTGACTCAATGTAACCTTTTTGTTTAAATTTACCGTTAATTTTGATTGAAATCCTCGAGTGCACATCACGCGATTTCTGAACTATAACTTAATATTTGACTCATGTGATGCGACGTGAGAGTTTTCGTCAAAATTAAGAGTGAACTTTGACAGAAAGGCCACTTTGACTCAGATTAAATAGTTCAAAGGCTAAATTAGCACAAAACATAGTTTAAGGACTTGGCAATTACAAAAGAGATTTCTTCTAGTCATTGACAATTGAACTCGTTATCTCAGTCCATTCATGATAAAATTCAAATCCTGACGTTTGCTAGTGACTCTATGAACATTTGAGTGGACTGTTTTAAAAAGACGTTAGATTGGATATGTGATGGGGAATAGGTATAAAGAAAGATATGTGATAAGGAAAAAAGTAATTGTGTAATTGCAAGTAAATGGAGATATAATTTATGCGGGTCAATTCGTATTCAAACTAAAATATTCAATATTTTGGCCAAAATTAAAAAATCGACAACATTAGGTTAAAGAACATGGATTTAATTCGAATTGAAAGTTCTATAATATAGATTAAATTTGGTTGATTTCTCAACCCTTCTAAGCTATTCCAATTGAATCTTAGAAATAAAAAGTAATTCTTATTTTAAATATTGAGCTTCTATCATCTTTGACAAGATGCCTTTTTTTTCCTCTGATAAATGGGTCTACTCCTATGTCAATACCGCATTAATCAGACTAAATGAAACAGGTGGTCCAAATATGCGCGACCGTCATTCTAGTTGCCCATATTTTCTCTTAGACCGGTTCCTCTGTCCTATGCTTGACTTGATCACGAGTCAGGATGACTTGCATTTATGACTCAAGACAAGTAGATTTTTCTTAGCGTGTTCCATAGTTTTAGTCTCCATATTTTGTGGCTGTCAACAAAGCAAAGACCTTCCAAAGTCAATAACACTCCCATTCCTATCAAACTTTGGTTGGCTTCTCACAAAGTAGGTGGATTTAAAGAAGGGTAAAATTTTGTCAATCAGCTTTATGTTTCAAAAATTGTGTAATCTTGATTTTTTTTTTAATAGGCAACTGTATTTTTTACACTACAGGAGAGAGGGGAGGGAAGGAAGATGGGAACTAGATCTATCAACCTACAACTCTATTATAGAAGGCTCCAACCATTCGGGGTAGGAGTTAGGTCTTGATTGTGTAATCTTGTTGAGTTGATATTTTTGTAGGAGACAGTGAGATTTATAATTATTTCAATCCACAATGACTCAGTGTAATTTAGAAAAAAAAATAAAAATTGTATGCATAGAGTTACTCCACTCTAAATAAATTTGGACAAAATTAATAAACAAGACATGAAATCAAAATTAAAAATAATGGATTTATATTTAGTTTTAGCGGATTCAGGATGATAAACAAATAGGCTCGTTATATTCATCAACTCAACTAAATATGACACAAAATTGTTAAATATGGTTTAAACAAGATCGCCACGACTATGAACCTAACCATGTACGATTATAAATAAATTAACTATAATTAAAGTAAATTTTAACACTACATGACTTAGACGAAATAAAAAATCCAAAAAGGTACAAGACACACTGATCTGCTGTTGAGGGCAGATAAGCTTCCGCCTATGTGAAAAGTCCAAGGCCCACAGGATAGTTGGCCAAATCTGTCACGTGGTGTCTCGTTAGCCCGAGCTGCAAAGGCGACTTGCTAGGTAAGCCCATGTCCTGGTCCATTGACCTGAAATGTTTTAAAAAAAGATTAAGAAAAAGGTTAACATGAGAAAAAATATTGGCCTACTAAGACTAGAATGATGTCATTGTTAGGCTTGTCAATCGTGTCGTGTGAGACGAGTTTGTATTAAAAAATATTTCAACTATACTTTATTTTTTTATTAATTCGTGTCTAATGAATCGTGTCATATTGTGTTCGTGTCGTATATGAAATTTTTATAATTAGTATATAAACAAGTCGTATCATGTATTTTATTTTATTAAGTTCAATCATACTCGATTTATTTATTAGTCGTGTCAGATCAGATCCACTTATTTATTTAATTGGTGACTAATGTAAGACCCAAACCCTCTATTAAACACCAATTAAGCACCCAAATGCTTAGTCTGTTTTGGTTGTAGGGAAAGAACAGACAAAAAACTTGGCAAATACAGAAAGAGCCTTTAGGTAATTAGAAGTATAGTGGCATGTAAAATGAAGCAGAGGATGCAGATCCTTTACTACTTGTGACCTTGCATAATGGTTGTGAATTCATGTTCAATATTGCCTTTTGTTTCCCTCTTTCCTTCATTTCTTATCCATGTTTCCTCAAGATATGGGTTGTGGGCTGTAATGGCGATTGTAAAAGCAAAAATTTTGAGTTTCCACTCTGGTGTCTTAGTCCTAACATTTGCATGTATAAATTAGGGTCCACAACTTTAAACACGACTACTTAATTTAATACGTAATTGATACGAAATAATGAGTATGAATATGTCCTTAACAGATTTAGATTATAATGGGGTTGATATATCAAACCAATTTTAAAAATGTGTTATACAGTACGAATTTGACTATAAAATAAGCCATGCATGAATTGAAAATTTCTTAACACGACACAACTTGGACACAATTCGAAGCCAGTATTACATGACTGATTGATAACCCCCATGCATAGCCAAACATTCTTTGAATTGCCCTACAAATCAATTCGGTGAAATAATACAATTGAAAATTCTGAGACCCAAGAAAAAGAAATGGACTTTCACACTTCTAACCATAGATAGATGTCCAAGTGATAGCTTTCCTGTTAACTTTGGTTGCGTGTGTTTTGTTAAAATTTTTTGATGGACCTTCTTATCCAACTATCTCATTCATTTTGTAAATTTTTTAATAATTACTTTTTTAGGAAGAATAGCATTTTCACTACACCCTCGGCCTGGTCCATTGGCCCAGCCCTAGGGTTTTTGGATGGCTCACCCAGGTCATTGACCAATCAAAGGCCTGGCCCATTACTGAGGCTTACACGGGCTTTTTGGAAAGAGATTGACGAACTATCTTCGGCCTAATTTTTTTTGTATGGAAACCATAATATTCCAGCTTTGTCGAAGAGAAATTAAGACCCTCAAGCTAATTTGTAACATGCAAAATGTGGCAAAGGATGAAATGGTTAGGATTTTTTGGACCACAAGTTTTAATTATTAATATGTGAGATCCCAAATTCAAAGTTTTCAAAAGCCTAATTTCAAGATATAAAACTTTCCTATTATAATAGGTTATTTAAAAGGAGTTCTTCCATCAAATATTCTGCTTTTTCCTATATATTAGGGTTCAAATATTCAGTGATTCGTTGTTTGCGTACTGATTTCATATAATTTAGAAAACACTAGTATTCTCGAAGGCTCTTATTCATATCTCATATTAAAAAGCGTTATTCAATAATATCTTTTTAATAGACCCTCTCCCTAACTTGAATAAACATTCAAATATTTACCCCATATTCATTCGTGAAGGTACTTGATTACATCCAATCCACCCAGAAGTTCAGAAAATATAATGACAATTACTAATCACAAAATCAATAGAGGATGAATGTTGATCATATGATACAAAAGTTTCTTTGATCCTCTTGTTGGAAATATAATGGTGTGGATTTCTACAATATGATAAAATTACTTATTATAAATTTTTGATAACATACAAAACTATTTATATAATAAACTATGAAACAATAACATACAAGAATAAATAGTAACGCGTAAAACTGTTATAAATAAAACTCATTCATTTGCAGATCAGGAACGGAGATTGAATTTTATAAATCAATGTTAGTGTTTGATACTATGTCTTTAAGAGTGATTTCACCCCCACACTGGTGCTTATGGAAATTTAAGAGTCTGTCTCATAAGATACAATGATTTTTACGCAAATGAAAGCAATAAACCAATTCAATTGCCCAGCGAACAAGAATAATGTTGTGTACACTCAAAAATACTATCTCTTAATCACGAAAGGTTAGGCGATTGACAAAAAGAGGCAACTAGAGAAAGAAATTGAAACCCTAGTCTAATATATATATTTTTTTATTTTTTTTATTTTCAGGTTGAGGTCTATAATCAGGTTGAGCCAGATTTAATAATTTTGGGTTGGGTTTGGGTTCAACCCGTAAACCCGACATCTCAACTCGAGCATTGCCCGAATTGAATTCAGGTTAAATTTTCTGGCCCAGGGTTAACCCAAAAAGTGAATATTGATGCTGAGTCCTCCTTAAGAGACTTATAATGAGTCTAGTCCGCTAAGGAAACTTATTTGAGAGTAAATTCATTTTTGATTTTACTAATAAGTAGTTAAGTCTACTATTTTTTAAAACTCCAAAATCCCCTCTAATGACTTAAAAGCAATTTTCAACAATAAATCAGTTTCTCAAACAGTTATCTTAACTCACACTTAATGGAAGAATTTTTTCATAAAATCTAATATTCAAATTTAATTTTGACATCACTACTCTCTCTCTCTCTCTCTCTCTCTCTCTCTCTCTCTCACGTATACGGTGACTTTTTTTTAGAAATCTTCACACCCAGATTATTTTTCGACCAAATACTTCAGTGGTCCCAAATGTTTTTTAACTTGTCTTTTCATATTCATCTCCCCTAACAATCTTTGCTACAATAACTTCGTACAAAGTCTAGTTGTCAATACTACAATCCCCATTACGACAACTATGATGATAAGGTTTGGAAGAAACATGATAATGAAGAAAGTTATATACATTTTTACAAAAGCATGAATCAACATATTCTGACTAGCCCACAAGTTCTCCACGCCATTGTCCAAAAATCTGATGCAAGGTTCACAGAAATTGATTTCATGTTATCTAGAAGTTCTTTATTTTCTAGATCCATGTTGTAGGGCTTGTTTCAGATCTCAATTAGAAATTATAGATTCCATTATTTTTTTTTGTGAGAAGACTATGGTTAATTTTATATTGAATATTACTATGCATGTTACTATTTTTTTTTCATGTTATTATTTTTTTTTTTGTGCATGTTACTACTTTTTTCTATGTTACTATTTTTTTGATAAGCATGTTATTGTTAATGTTGAATATTACTATTTTTTTCCAAAAATATTAATATTCAATGTTACGTTTTTTAGTTGACCATGTTATTGCTTTTATTTTTTTAAATAATAATATTCAAGAGTACTATTTTTTTATTTTTGAATAGTACTATTTTTTAATTTTTTTTGTATTTGAATGTTACTATTTTTTATTTTTAAATAGTCATATTATATATATGGATATAGATAGATATAAGAGAGAAAATTTTAATGTTAAAAAAACTCTAAAAACATAGGAGTTTTTAGTTTCTAAATTTGTTTTAATTAATATAACTAATGAGGGTATTTTGAAAAATTAAAATCAAACTGGATTGAATATTAAACAGTTTTCTTAATGGACTTGTCACTAAATAAGTCCATAAAGGGGAATCGGCATCCAAATTTGCTAATTTTAAACCTCAATCTAAACCCTGCTTTTTTTTCTTTGAATTGGGCTTAGGTTGGCTTGCCCTGCCCAAGCTGCACCCCTAATTTTTAAACTCATTTCCTAAATCTAAATACTTTTTTTGAAAGTGTTTTTAATAACGTCAACTCAATTGATAGTTTTAAAAATATAGCAAAGACCAAAAGAATCCTCCTTAAGTCACATAGAGCAAGAGTGAGACCGCGAGAGCAGAAAATTTTAAAAAAATCACAGAGTGGGAACGCCTTGAAAACTTTATAGTTTATTCTTACATACATAATTACATATATGGAAATTAAAAAAATATATAATTAAAAAGCTAAATTCTAATTTTTATACAATAAATAATTTAAATCAAAAAGCATTTCTTGTTAAAAAAAAAAATCAGAAAGATTTGAAAGGCATATTTTAGTGTGAGAGGTGATCCCACATCGGATAGGCAAGGAAACTTCCCACCAACACTTGCCTATAAGTGGAGGTGAGTGGTAGCTCTCATTAGCAAGAGTTGGCTTTCTGAGTTGGAAAACCAAATGATATGTGGGTACAGAATAGGAGAAGTTAGTTTAATATTTGGGATGGCCCAAGTTAGCATCTGGGCTTCTAACTTTAAGTAATAGTTTAAATAGTTAATTGACGAATTTTATTTTTGGATTTACAAATTCAACAAAATAAGAGCATGAATTTGTAGTGAATTGCCTTCCGAAACTTTGAGGATTTTTATTTTTTGATCTTAACTTCAATGGTTTGTAGATTACTTTTTTTTCTTTGAGGTCTAGGGATTTTGCATCCTGAACACGTCATTTGGAGTGCTTTTTTCCCAAAAAGTACTTGGATTAGGGAAATGAGTTTGAAACAACATAGGATTTGGGAAGAAAAGTTTTGGGAGGCATAAGATCCTTAATAAACTCTGGTTTTATGTGCATTTTCTGAAAAAGGTGAATATACACATTTATTTAGGGTAGAAAGCACGTATAACATATGTATTTTCTCGGCTAGATAGGTACCCATAAATCTAATCATAATGCCATTAGTAAAAAACATTCAAATATTTTTTATAATATTTTTTCAAAATAAGGCTTAGGCTATTAAGACAATATTACTCCCATGAAATAGAAAATGGCCTAATGACAAGGTTGACGACAGAAGCTCGGGATGGTGCCATATATACGGAAGCCCCACTTATGATTCCATGAGAAAGGACTGACTACCTATAGGAGCTTTGATCGACCAGCACAGGTCAATTCCGCTTTGATGCTATTCCTTACTCTACCATTATTATAGGTGTATGGGGTTCGAGGCAAAGAAAGATTCAGGCTGCATATCATTGGAAAGATAAGGGTGGCCTAGGCCCAATCCAACCAAAGAAATGCACCCACCATGGACTGGCCAAGTGAGATAAGCTAGTCTATAAGCCCTTGGGCATAGCATGGTCCAACTCAAACAGGCCACTGGCTATCTGCATTTATGTGACAGAATTGTCTATTCTATTGCTCTTTCCATTGTTTGAAAATTTCATAAAGACTTTCTCAAAGAAATTTCCTCCTCGTGATAAGTGTAAGTCAAACTGCCCTATTCTTCAAATATGAACACTAGAAAGCAATAATGCACAACCACTTTATTGACAGAGATGGTTATGTTTGCCCTGAAGCCAAGGCAAGAATTTGTTATATAAAAACAACAATTTCATAACTTTTTTTCTCATTGTTGGCATCATGGTGTTTCCTTACAGAGATATTGTCTCCAAGGCCTTAGTGGTAGTAATTACTAGCCTCTGGTTGCTCAGTCTAAGTACTGAAGCTGCTGCTCCAGAATACCTCTATCATATTTGTGGCTCTAACACAACCATTTACTCTCCTAATAGCACCTTTAAATCCAATCTCAATCTCCTCCTCTCTAATCTTTCTTCTAACAATACACCCAACAACTTGTTTTATAATACAACTGCTGGAAGTGGTCCTCCAGGTGCGGCTTATGGCCTGTTTCTCTGTCGAGGCGATGTTACCATTAATGTCTGCCATGATTGTGTGTTGAATGCCAGTCAAGAGATAATCCAGAGATGTCCCAAGGAGAAAGTAGCCTATATTTGGTATGATCAGTGCATGCTACGTTATGATAACAGGTCTTTTTTCGGGACAATGGATGAATCACCTAAGGTGTATATGTGGAATGAGCAGAATATCACAGAACCTGATCGGTTTGCACAATTGCTAGGAGATACTATGGATAAATTAGCAAATCGGGCTTCAAGCGATCGATCTTTAAATGATCAATATGTCAACAGGTTTGCAACTGAAGATGTTAATTTTACAAGACTTCAGAGACTATACAGTCTAGTGCAGTGCACACCAGATTTATCCGCAACTGATTGTAATCGGTGTCTTCGAGTGGCTATAGGTGATCTGCCAAACTGTTGCAATGGAAAGAAAGGCGGGAGAGTTTTGCAGCCAAGTTGTAATATTAGATACGAGACGTACCCATTCTATGAAATCAAAGCCACAGCTCCATCACCTTCACCGACGCCTCCTCCTGCTCCTCCTCTTCCAATTTCCTTGACAAACCCTCGAGGTAAAACTTCAAAGCACAAGCCTAAATGTGTGAATTATCGAGTACATGTTATAGAATTCTTCTTTCGTGGTACATATAGTAGATTGCATATCATGTTATTTTATCCCCTAAAAGGTTGGGATAAAGCTTTAATTTGTTGATTTTTTTTGGGTCTTAATAGTTAGACTGTCAAAGGCATGGACCAACTAAATGGTATTCTCATAGCACTTGGAGTTATGAATTTTCAATTTATGGGGAAGTAAGGGATCCTTGGTTGGGGAGAAAATCACCCTGATTCATGGATCTATCAACTCGAGAAATCATGACAAGATAAAGTTTTGTTGAGTTGAGTCAAGTGAAATGAAAGTTGCTCTATGGTTTTTCACCTGCAACTATTAAGCCGATGTGACAATTTATTATTGATGGTTATTACCAAATTGTTATTGTGTATGTCAATGTAACCTATTTTTGATTTCGCAGGTAAAGGGAAACTCTCATCAGAAATAATTATTGCCATTGTAGTCCCAGTAGGTCTGTCTGTGGTTCTTTTTGCCATAGGTTTTTGCCTCCTAAGTAGGAAACCAAGGAGAAAGTACAATGTTGTAGAAGAAGAAAATGGTAAGGATAAAAGACATCATTTTATCCTCAAATTGTATTGCTTCATGCTATTACCTTTACAGTAGTGTCGTTCACAAACTTCAACAATTTTATTGTCTGGTTGTGTAGTTGGGGATGAAATTACAATATTGCAGTCCTTACAATTTGATCTGAGCACAATTGAAGTTGCCACAAACAACTTCTCTTCTGATAACAAGATAGGTGAAGGTGGATTCGGTCCGGTCTACAAGGTAAGTAGTCAGAAGCATCTAACTATGGTAGAAATCTGACTAATTCAACGATTTCAAAAGCTCTAGAAGTTGGGATACATAAATGCATGAACATAGTTTACTTAGTTAACTCAACTCACAAAGCCTTCATCCCAACTATTTGGGTTTGGGGTCAATTTGTGTTTCTCTACTGTTCTTTTGAATATTTTAATTAGTTGTAACTCCCATTTGCATATGGCAGGGTATCCTTGCTGATGGACAAGAAATAGCAGTGAAGAGGCTATCCAAAACCTCTAGTCAAGGTGCCGCAGAATTTAATAACGAGGTTGTTTTGGTGGCCAAACTTCAACATAGAAATCTTGTAAGGCTTCTGGGGTTCTGCCATGAAGGAGGGGAAACGATGCTCCTATATGAATATGTTCCCAACCATAGCCTTGACTGGTTTCTGTTCGGTTAGGCCCTCTCTAAACACACCCTTTGAATTCAGCTTCTTGATTGATGCTTTCTCTAATCTTCACAAGATGAACTTAAAATTCGAGACATCTTCAACACCCAAATCCTGTGAAAAGTATGCCATAAAAGTCTTAAGAACACTAAAAATTGCATTAAGATCAAATGCTGAAGAGGTAAGAGTATTGCAAGACTAGTAATAAACACTATACAATATTAAAGATCAAACTGATCTTATAATATTTATATTTTAAATAATAATTTGACTTTTTTAATTACGCAAAATAAAATTAAAACGAAGAGAGATGTAGATATGGATTGATAGATTTGTTTGACTTGGGGAGTGTATTGATTGGGTTGTTTTGCATTGGGAGTTGTGCAGAGAAGTTGATGAGTTGATTATTTAGGGAGGGAAAATTTTTTTAAGATAAATTTTATACCATTAAATCAAAGTAGATGAATGTTGGATAAATCTTGACTTTTGTTGTATTTTTATAAGTTGATAATTTAACTTCGTAGCTATAACATTAGATAAATATAGTGTTTTTGAAGAAGTTGCACCATCTATTTTGCTTGAATTATTTCATTGCCTGTTTAAATCTAGCTCCTTGTGTTTTAATTTTATGAAAATAGATCAGGAAAAGCAAGGACAGTTGGATTGGTCACAACGTTACAATATTATAGGAGGGATCGCCCGGGGAATTCTTTATTTACACGAAGATTCTCGACTTAGAATTATACATCGCGACCTCAAAGCTAGCAATGTACTATTAGATGGGGATATGAATCCAAAGATTTCAGATTTTGGCATGGCGAAAACATTTGGTGTGGATCAATCTCAAGGAAATACTAGCAGAATCGTTGGAACATAGTATGTTTCTCAACACTCAGTCTTCTTCTTTAGAATTTATCTATATCAACAATTAGCTATTGCTTCATCCCAATTATCCAAATTCTACAAGAAAAAAATAGAAAACAAAAAGGTCATTTGGATTCTTCAAAATTACAACTTTTTTTTTTGGTAAGTAAAATTGCAACTTAAAGCTTCTATGGTGATTTTAATTTTGTTTTGTTTTTTTCAATTATGAGAGGTGTTTCAGTTAGCTTACACATATATTGACTAATATCCTCCCTAGTCTGGTAAATGGCAAGTCATTCACGCCAAAACTAGAATATTGATGAGGAATAATTCCTCCAAGGCCTGGCCCCAAAAAGTTGTAAAGCTTCGAACTCGAGATATCTAATTTTTCTTTCAATATGATTGCTTATAGAGATATGAACACTAATTCAAATTTTAAGTGAATTGTTATCATTGAACCTTCATAATTTAGTTGCAAAAATGGGTCTATCTCTTGTTTATCGGGTCTCCTTCATCTTTTTTGGCAGCCTTAGAAAGAACATGTTGCATAATTAATTTTTTTGGAGTAGATATTTCTTTTATATTTTTTGTTATTAAATTAGCAATATAATATATAAATAAATATGTGGTTCTTGCTTGTAGTGGTTACATGTCTCCAGAATATGCAATGCATGGACAATTCTCTGTGAAGTCCGACGTGTTTAGTTTTGGTGTATTGGTACTGGAGATTATAAGTGGCAAGAAAAATAATACTTTCTATCAATCAGACGGAGCTGAGGACCTTCTGAGCTATGTGAGTGTAAACCCAATATCCAAAAAACACGTTATTTTTAAGTCAAAATCAATGGCGAATTACTCCGAAATAGTTAACATCAATGAAAATATGTTTGTAGGCTTGGCAACATT
>CAUOFW020001871.1:20000-66234 GCA_963454935.2 Ilex paraguariensis | reverse complement strand
GGATTAACAGTGTAATTTTTCAATTCTTTTATCGCCAGCAGTGTTCTTTCCCTTCTTCTGTTAGCCCGACTTGTTGCCTAAAGAGATTATTTGTAGGACCCTTCATCACATGTGGTAGTTTCATTTTCCTTCTTTCGAGTAAGCAGTATGGTATGCTATGAATATCCTACATCCAAATTGAGGAGTAGATATTCAATGCAGCGATGGTGACACCATTTATCACTGTCATATGGTATTATCATCAAATTTAAAGATTACAAACAAGTAAAATAAATTCTATTATTTTCATTACTACCGGTAACAATTACATTCAATCAGTAACATATAAGATTAATAAAATTCACTTTATTTATTTTTTGTCCTCTAATTCATTGACGACACTATATGACAGTGATGACTTGATGTCACCGTTACAATGAATATTTTCTCCAAATTGAGAGAGAGAGATAAGAGCTTTATATTTCATGAATTTTGTAATTTTAACGTCTATGACTTATCTTTAATCAAATTCAAGAAAAAATTAATATATTTATATATAACCCGGCCTAAACACCCTCATTGAACCTAAAAAAAAAAAGAGGATGGAGAGAGTTGGTGGTGTCATTTCTTAGTTGTGGGTGGAGGGTGGGGTCTCCATTTGTGGTGCTGTGGGTGTGTCAAAGTTGTGGGCAGAGAGGAAGTAGGTACGCAAATGAAAGAGAAGACGGGTATTTATTTGACGGAAAATATAACATAATTCAAATAAAATTTTAAAAATATAAATTCAAATAAATATCATCTCTTAAATGAGCGTTAAATGAGTGAATTTTATTGAAAAAGTTGATAAAATTTACTAATTTAAAAGATGATATGCATTTATATTGTAATTTTTTGAAATTAATTTGAATATTATAACATTAATCATTCACCCTGAAAATAGTTTTACCTTTTAAAATAATTTTTTCGCTCGAGTCCCATTGACGTATTACATAAATTTTTAATACCAACAAAAAAATTATTTTGATTTTTAATTAATTTTGATTCGGCCCACGGAACGTTAACTTGGTTGGTGGCTAATAATTAATTAAAAAATTCTAACAAAAAATTTAAAATACAAAAGTTATATCAAAATATTTTTTTTTTAGTAATATTATTGAAATTTAATTTATTGAGTTAATTTACTATAACTTTTAAATTGATTGTGGACCCTATCAAATATTAAAATTTATTGTTAATTTCATAGTTTTAATCGAACTATATCATTAAATTAATAAATTAAATTAAATTTTAAAATCTAAATAACATTATTCTTTTTTTTTTTCTGTCTATGCTGATAATGAAACCCAAGGCGTGGATGCAATGGCATTACATTCAAAGCCTTAATGTCATTACAGTAATGCACATCGATCAAAATCAGAATATCGAGGCAACTTGGTGCCTTGATTAACGGAGATGATTTTGGGCAGTCAAGGTTGTCGTTTACTGTCTATTGGGAAGTGTTCCATAGATTTTCTCGAAAATTTTGACCAGCCGAGTCAACGCAACGTCAAATCACTTTTAGTAGAAAGTGTCTAATTCACGTCTATTTTGATTAATGTTTTTAAAGGTCCGAACAAAGATAAGTAATTTATATTGAAAATATGGAATTTTAAAGAGGTAAATTTTTTATAATTAAATTTTAAAAGATTGTCGAAATTTAAATTTAAAATATTTAAATTTATTACTTAACTTTGTTACTATTTAAATTATTTCTTGAAGTTTAACCACTTCTATGACAATCCTTATACTTCGTTTGCTCGATTGAAAAATAGAAAGATAAAAAAGTTGAAAAAATGGATAGTTATAGAGATAAATAAAACATCATATTTGGTAAAAAATAAAAATAAGAGGATAAAAAAGTGGATAGATAAATTTTTCTTTCAACTTATCAAAATCAATCCTTTTAAAATTAGGCAAAAAAAAGAAGGAAAATGATACTCACATTAGATAAAAATATGTTGTTTATTTTTTTAATCTATAATTAATTACTTATTTACTTTAAACATCTAAACCCAAACTCATATACCGGTAAATGGAATTACATTATCTGTTAATACTGAGTGTGTGTTTTTGTATATTAGTGTATTTATTTTTTATTTAAAAATCAAATAAAAATATTGATATATTTTTATGTGATTTGTGTTTGTTAAAATACATGACGCATATACCATAGTTACATGGTGTATAATATATATACTAATCTCATACAAGAATAAAATAGTAAATTATGTATGTATATATATTGTTTCTATGCTTCTATTTTTTTCATCAATGCCAAACATAAAAAAAAATTATTATTTCTACTTTTCATCTATCGTACTAAACACAAATGAAGGAAAACGTATCATTTTTATTTTTTTTAATTAAAAGATAGAAAGTATATTTCTCTTACTTTTCATATTTTCTACCAAACAAAGCATAAATACCGGTGTCAATCAAGAAATGTGGTCCATAGTCTTGAGTGGCGGTCCGAAGACTCCGAACTAATTATACAATGTGTACCAAATGCCACGACAAATGATAATGTGCTTACTTCCTATTGTTTTTGGTCACGATAGATACAGATGAGAGGGTTAGAGATTCGAAACTGACACGGAAGGAAAGACACTTACTACTGAGTTAATCTTATTTTATTGCACTGATTGCTGATTGGGTTTGACTATAAGGGGATTTTGAAAGTTATTCATTACTGACTTAGTCATTTTGAAAGTTCTGAGTTTGATTAGAACCTACGAAGAAGAGAATTCTTTTGAGGGACGAGTTTTGATCATAGGAGTGGGATGGGCCTCAACACTAAGGCATTCGATTCTTCTCATAATTTTTCATTACTAGAGTCTTTCATAACTATCATTTTTGCTGATGGTGCTTACACATTATTAGGAGGTTTAATTCGATTTTAAGAATTTGGGCTAGCCTGAGCTAAGCCCAAGCAAACCATGAAATGGACCAGGCCTAGTAAATTGTGTTGAGATTAGCATGGTTTTGTCCTAACTTGAACATTACATGGGACTACATCCAAATCCTAACCATGGTTCGCATACTGAATTTGGGCTGGACTGGCGCCACTTCTTCCGCATCCTGGTGAGAACTCAATGCGGCTAGGATTTTGAACATGAAAAGATAATCGCTCTTTAAAACACAAAACTAGAAATGTTTTGAGCCCCAAGCTACATGAAGTGATGCAGATATGAGTTGTAAATCTAAATATTTTAAATTCGAATCTTGTTAATATCTTGGGATCAGGCCATGATGAATTTATCCTTCATAAATATTCTAGTCCCGATGTGAATGACTTGTCTTTGACTAGAATGAAGAGAAAATTAGTTGAAGTATGTGTTGAAATTTGACCCAAACTTTATTGAGAGAATTATGATTTTTAGTTGGTTTAGGAGTTCCTAGTCCACATGGGATTCTTGCCAAATAAAGTTAGGGTAAATTGTACCAATGGTCTATCAGGTTTGCCACTTGTTGCACTTTCGTCCTTAAACTACTAATTTCGTCAATTTTGTCTTCAATGTTCACATATTGACTCATTTTAGTCCTTACGCCTAACTTCCGTCCAAATAATAGATGAAAAATGTCATGTGTCTCTCACGTGCAACTTTTGAAGGATATTTTTGGTATTTTACTACTATTTATGTATCCAAACACAATTATGCTTTATATATATATACATTAAAAATGAAACCAAACACCACCTTCTTCTTTCTTTCTTTTTACTCCTCTCTCTCCCTCACACAGGTAGACATCATTCTCTCTGCCTCATAGACCCATGCATCATTCTCTCTCTCTCTCTCTTGTTAGTGCATCTCCACCCCCAAACCCAACACATCTAAACACTAACACAAACACAACAGAAAACAACAAATACACATCCACAAACAAAAACCCACATCGTTATTGCGTCTCCACCCCTCCCCCCAAACCAACACATCTACACCCAAACACAAACAGAAACACAATAGAACAGAGAGAGAGAGATAGAAAGAGAGATGTACATGAGTAATGTATTCTTTGCCAGAGACGGTGTGGATAAGATCGTCGGCTGTTGTGGTGGCAATAAGGAATAAATGAAAAATACGGTATGAATTGGGTATTGCTCAATTGAATTTTGGTTGTGAATTTCTCTATAGATCTCCCTCCTAAATTATGTATTGTTTTCTAAAATTTCGTTGGGGACATGAGAATTGATGGGTCTAGTACACTAGTGGTGGGAAGCAAGATTTGCGGTGATGGAGGTAGGTTTATTGGGTTGGCTTGTGATGTATTCTTTGTTACTCTTTCTATGCTGGTCTGTGTGCGTGTGTCGAGTGTTTACGTGTGTGTGAAAAAGGAGAGGTGAAATAGAGAGAATAGAGAGATCACCTGGGTTGAGTGGTCGTCACCAGTGGTGGTTGATTCCAGCGGTGGTGGATGGTGGCGGTCGATTCCAGTGGTGGAGCCTTGCACACACACACACACACACAAAGAGAGAGAGAGAGAGATAGGGTAATTTTTTTTAATCTTTTTGTGAGAGTACTTTATTTTTTCATTTATGCCTAATGTTTTAAGAATATAATGATAAAAATGTCCCTTAATACCTTTATGTGCATAACACATGACATTTTTAGTCACTTTTTTGGACAGAAGTTAAGGGTAAAGACCAAGTGAGTCAATTTGTAAAGATTGAGGACGAAATTGAAGAAACTAAAAATTTAAGGACGAAAGTGCAATAAGTAACAAACATCAGGGACCAATTGTCCAATTTACCCTTAAAGTTATCATTTTATTGGAAGTGTTTTATTAGAAAAGGTGTTTCTGTTAGAAGTATTTTATTAGAACTAAAATTGTTAGAGTTTTGAAGATATGTTAGTGTAGGCAATCCGGTGTGTTAATGGAAAAAGCCTTTTTGGTTTTCAAATAATATAGGGTTTGTGACTATAATTTTTTTTTTTTTAATCATAACATGCACAAATTAACACAGACAAATCCACATGGTTTAAGCTCAACACATTTGAGAGAGGGAACCTTTTTTTGTTTTCAAAATCGAAGAAATGGAGGAAACATATTTGGATAGTTGTATTCTCTCTTTTGTTTTTAAGAAACTGAGAAGAAAAATGACAGAGATTAGAGAACATATGTGGGCTGTTTTGGACGATTTTGGAACCAAATTTTTGAGAATTTAGAAAACATGGAAAACGTTTTCTATGCACTTAATGTACCACTATAAAAGCATTTTGTGTGTGTGTGTGTGTCTCTCTCTTGCTGACACCATGGATTTGTCTTCAACCCACAAATCTGGTGACTGGAAACACAGATTCGATGACTGGAAACATAGATTCGGCGATTCGCGCAGCTCTGATGAGCGCCTGAGTTCCCACCATCGAATTGATGCCTTATCATTCTTCAGACCAACATCTCTCTCTCTCTCTCTCTTGCCAAGACCATAGATCTGTCTTCAACCCACAGATCTGGTGGAAGACGCAGCTCTGATGAACGTCTGAGATCCCACCATTGAATCGACGACTTCTCCTTCTTCAGACCAACAACTATGACGTCTCTAGCTCTCTCTCTCTAAGCATCTATACAAATCTAACCATATCTATACATGATTTACAGATTTGATTTTCCTATATCTGTAAAATCATAATTAATTTTTACATGATTAAAGCACTGGTAAACATGATTTACAATAAAATTCACAGATCTGGGTGTAATATGATTGAAGGTAGGTATAATATAATGGTCATTTGAGATTATTTTGGTGTTGTTTGTGTTTTTGGGTATAATATGTTTATTTTGATCATTGGAATCAAATTTTTTTAAGGAAATCATTTATTTTTGGGTTATTATTTTTAACATTTTTTGGATTACTGTCTAAACAGGTTTTATTGTTTTTTGTTCTACAACTGTTTTTGGAGTCATATAACTAAACAAGTTTTAAAACATAAAAAATAAAAACACTTTTTGAAAGCTCTTTCGAAAATTAAGTTTTTTGAAATGCAAACCAAACATGTCTATAGTTTTTTGTTGTTCGAGATTTTAAATGTGTTGGTCGTTTTTCGACTTTCTTATTTTATTTTCTTAGATCTTTAATTAAATATTTGTGTATGAGACTATTTTGAGATCCTACATCTAATATCAAAGCCAATTTTAGAGATTACAAATAGGTGATGACAATTAGGAACGAGTTCGTTCAATGCCTGGTTGGAAAATTTGACGAGAGGTCAAATTTTCAACATTGAAAAACATAGATAGAGTTATTTTTTAAGGTTATGAATTTTTCAGATATTGTGACAAACGGGTTCATAGATGCCGTAGATCTACCAACTCACACAAAATTCCAAAATGATGAATTGGGAAGTAATCGAAAGAAAGATAATAGAGTGTTGGTGTATATTTATAGACCAATTAGTTTGTCAATTTATGACAAGATTACTCATGTTTCGACGACAAAGGCGGCATGAAATGTCTTTATCAATTGTTATATTGGACAAGATAAGGTGAAAAAAGTTCGTTCGGAGATGTTGGTTATTCGGAGAGTTCAATTGTTATATTCGGAGAGTATATTTAATTATTTCTTGCAGATGTTGGTTTTTGTTGATCAGATGAGAGCCAATGGCAAGGATGTGAAGGATCTCCAGGTTATGGAGAAAATTCTTTGAACCTTATCAATGAGGTTCAAGTATATTGTCAAAGCTGTCATGGAGTCAAAGGATCTTGATTCCCTAACATCCCTACCAAATTTTTAAAGGAAAAACTCCCTATGAGATTAGGAGTAGTCAGAAGCCAAGTATTTAGCATTTGAGGGTGTTTGATTGTATTGCCTATGCCCATGTTCTTGACAGGTCTCATACAAAAATTTTTAAAGGAGAAACTCCTTATGAGATTTCGAGTGGTCAGAAGCCTGATATTTAGGTTTTGAGGGTGTTTGGTTCTATTATCTATGCCTATGTTCCTAATCCATCTAGGAAAAAGCTTTAGGACAAGGCTGCAAAGTGTATTTTTATTGGGTATAGCTCAGTTACAAAGGGGTACAAGTTTTATACTCCCATAACAGGAAAACTGATTATTAATAGGGATGTCACTTTTGATGAGCAGGGTGTTTGAGATTGGTCTTAAAAGAAAAATAAGTTAGCCACACTTGTTTCTCTTAATGTTGATGATTCAGTTGGTGATCAGTCAATTGAACAGTCCCTAGCTGTTCAATCCACATAACCAGAGTCATCCAGGTGTTCACAACGTGAACGACACGTGCCAGTTAGATCGGAATATTATGTGATTGACATTGACAGTGATCCTTCAGATAAGAATTTGGTAAATTTTGTTTTATATGTAGATTATGATCATGTGTTTTTTTAGTGATGCTTACAAAAAAAAAAAACATTAGGTGAATGCAATAGATGAAGCAATTCATGTTATTGAGAAAAGTAAAACATGAGAGCTTATTTCTCTTCCTAAGGAAAAGAAAACTATTGGAGTTAAATGGGTGCACAAGACCATATACAAGTCAAACGAAGAGGTGAATCGTTTCAAAGTGAGGTTAGTAGCTAAGGGTTACAAACAGAAATTAGATATTGATTATCTTAAGGTTTTTGCTCTTGTTGCTAGGCTTGATATTGTTCGTATGATTATTTCTCTTATTGATAATAATTTTTGAAAGATATTTCAAATAGATGTGAAATCTGTTTTTTTGAATGGCGTCCTGGAGGAAGAAGTTTATGTTGAGCAACTTACTAATTATGTGAATAAAGGTGATGAAAACAAAGTTTATAAGTTGAAAAATGTTTTGTATGGGTTTAAACAAGCCCCTAAAACTTGGTACATCCGAATTAATTCTTATTTTGTAGAGAATAGTTTTTAGAGATGTTCCTATGAACACACTTTGTATATCAAAACTAATTCTCATGAAGATATTATTATTGTGTGTTTGTACGTAGATGATCTGATTTTCACTTGGAATAACCTAAAGTTAACTGAGAAATTCAAGAAGGCAATGATTTCTTAATTTAAGATGACTGATATGGGTCTGATGTCTTATTTTCTTGAAATTGAAGTAAATTAGGCAGATAGCGGGATTTTTATTTTCCAACAGAAGTATGCTAGGGATATCCTTAAATGGTTTAGAATGGATTCTTGTAATCTTATTTTGACTCCGATTGAAAAAAGATTGAAATTGGGTAAAGATGATAATAGTGAGTTGGTGAATCCCATATATTTCAAATGGTTGGTAGGAAGTTTATGTTATTTGACTTCAACTAGACTTGATATTATTTTTGGAGTTAGCCTTATCAACGGATACATGGAGTTTCTACGTCAATCCCACTTGCAAGTAGCAAAACTGAATTTGAGATATGTTAAAGGTACTTATAGTGATGATATTCTTTATTCTCCTGTTGGTTCTTGTGAACTTGTAGGGTATACAAGTAGTGATTGAGGAGGTGATGTAGAAAAAGCAAAAAATACTTCATAATATTGTTTTTAAATCGGTTCGAGAATTTTTTATTGGTCTTCAAAGAAATAACAAGTTATTGCCTTGTCTACCACTGAAATAGAGTATAATGAAGCCACCAGTAGTGCTACACAGGTAGTGTGGCTATGTCGTATGCTTTGATTTTTACAGCATGTACATAAATTTTTTTTAAAGATTTTCTATGATAACAAGTCGGCTATTATTTTGTCAAAGAATTCAGTTTTTCATGGGAGGACCAAACATATTCATGTGAAGTGTCATTATATTCGTGACTTAGTAATTGACGGCGAGATTGAGATCTTGGATTATCATTCAAAGGATCAAGTTATTGATATTTGTATCAAGCCACTTAAATCTCATGCGTTCATGAAGCTGAAGCAAATGATGGGGATGATCATGATTAAAGAGTTTGGTTGAAGAAAGGTTGTTGGAATTTGACCCAAATTTAGTGAGATAATCATAATTTTTAGTTGGTTTAGGAGTTCCTACTCCATGTGAGATTCTTACCAATTAGAATTATCATTTTATTAGAAGTATTTTGTTAGAAAAAGTGTTGTTTTAGAAGTATTTTATTAGAACTAAAATTGTTAAAGTTTTTATGTTATATTAGTGGAGGCAGTCCGGTGTGTCAATGCGCTCGTCTTTTTTTTTTTTTTTCTTATTTTATTGTCTTAGATCTTTGATTAAATCTTTGTGTATGAGATTATTTTGAGATCTTATAATATTCGTAAACTGATCTGAATACTTTTGACCGTTACAAAAAAAAAAAAAATCTAACCCAACATTCAATTATTCTTCTTCTGCAAAACAGAGGAGAAACCTATCAAGAACACGAAAAGAACTAATGCTCCAAAGTCAAATTTGATAACACGAAAAGAACTCATGCTCCAAAGAAAAATCGTACCTATATATATCTATCCTTCTTGGTGGTCATTGTTTTGATTGTCTTCATAAAGAAATTTCCACAAGCATGCAGATGTTTGTTAGAGAAAGACTTCCGGTTTCATCCACTCTATGACGTGGCATATTACAAGTTGAGTTAAATGTTCCTATCAACAATTATACAGATCAAATTGAATTTGAAACATCAATGATTTGCCAATCCTTGAACTATGACCCAATCCTTGACATTATGTAATAATCAAGAGTTATTTAAGTCTCTTAGAACGCTCGATTAATTTTTCCGTCCTTTTTAATTATTATGGTATATCACTTAATAAAATGATTTGAGAAAATTAGTGTGATTTAATCGTGTGACATCCTCTTTTGAAGTGGAGGGGAGCACATGTCATTGACCCAATTCCTCGTGGCAGAATAGGACCTTGATTAAATAGGTTTGACCTAATCCCGATTTGCCCTAGTCCATTGAATATTTTTACTTGAGTATGAGACAAGATGTCCTACATTTATGTGAGATTTAATCTGTCACGTATGTATTAGAACAACCCATTGTTGTTTAGCAATAATTATTTCAGGAGTAATGTTATATAAAATTAAAAAATAAACTTAAAAAGTAAACTTGAAAATTACAATCATTAAAGTAGTAGTAGGTCTCAATAAAGGCTAAGATCTACAATAAAATCAATTATTGTAATTATCAAATCTGCTTTTTAAATTCATATAACATTACTCTTACTCTTATTTCACAAGTAGACCGTGAAAGCCAAAAATTACAGAATAAAAATTGTTTTTATAGGGAAAGTCTATCGTACTTAAAAAAAAAAATTTAAATATCGTATTCAAAGTTATAATTTTTTTATGGTAAAATTATACATTTGAAAGAAAAAATTACAACTGCTCAAGAGAAGTTCATGATCAAAGTTATAATTTTTCTTTTATGAGTTGTAACTTTTGGAATTAATCTCAATCTTTTGTGATAGCTTATACTCTTTACAAGTTATAACTTATACTTCAAAAAAATTATAATGTAGTCTTACAAAACTATTACTTTCAATATCGTACCACAGAGGTACCGTAGCTCTTCCCATTTTGATATAGGAATGCCATTTTTCTAGTTGGGTCAAAATACGGTGTTCAAAAATAATTTTTCACTGCTGTACCTCATATTTTTTACTAATAAAAGTACGACACGTGTGAAGTGTTGTATATTTTATTATTTTACTTTATTTTATCAATGACAAGATTAATGGTTAGGATTAATTTTTTGGTACGATACCTACATTTGTTTTTTATGGGTACAGTAGTGTGGTCCCATTTTCTAATATTAAGCAAGAATTCCACAGCTGGAAAGTTGGTTTCATGCCGGAAGCTTTTGATGCATGCATGGGATGATTCAATTTAAGGTTGGATTTTTGTTAAAGCTGTTTGCCTTTGGACATGCACAATTACAAGTAGAGAAGCTGCGAGGAAGTTTCATGTCTGCCTTCTTAACAACACCCCCCGAGCCCCCCCCCCCCCCCCCCCCCCACACACACACAAAAAAAACCATAAACTGAAAAACCTTTCATGTTTTGTTCATGAACTACGGAAAATAGGGGAAAGAAACAACTCTACCTGCTTGATAACACCACTTAAAATTTAAAATTAAATTAAATACTTTAAATATTTAATGACTCAAAACTTATACCGTTTAATGTTTTAAGCACTTCTTAAACATATATTGGAATTTTAAGTAACAAACTACATGTTTATCGTTTAATACTGAAAATTTTAGGCAATAAATTTTTTTTAAATTCCTCGTAATGGACAAATACATCTTCAATGCATTTTACATTCTTTCACTTTTCAATACTCATCATCCACCACCACCGTTAATATTTACAACAACCACCACTATCACTACAACTATTGTGCCATTACCACTACTAACGTTACCATCACTATTGTGTCGTCGTCACTACTATTGTGTCACCTCCATTGCCACCACCATTATTGTATTGCTACAGCCACAACTATCATTGTGTTACTGTCACCTCTACCATTACCACCACCAAAATCATTATTGTCGTTGTCACCATCACTATCATTGTGTCATTGTCATCACTATTATGCCACCACTATTATGCCACCACCAACAACATCATCACTACCATTGTGTTGTCGTCACCACCATCACCACCTCCACCACTGTCGTGTTGTCGCCACCACCATCACCACCACCATTGTGTTGCCGCTACCACCAGTATTGTGATGGTGGTGATTAGAATAAGATAGTTGCGGAGAGATGATTAAAAAAAGAGATAAAAATTAAAATAATAATAATTTTTAAATTTTACCTCGTTATATTTGTCAAACAACTTGATTCAATTAAACACTTAAATTTCAGTTAATACTAACCAGTCTATAAATTAAAAAATTCAGCATTCAACACTTAAAATTTAACATTCAGTTTTGAGTTTTATCAAACACTACCTAAGCTTGTCATGAATGGTCGTATCTAATTTGAATTCGACTCTATCAGTCATATATTGAAATTATTTATCAACTAATTGGATTAGATGTGTATAACATTACCTTCGACTCTTTTAGTCAAATGAATCTGTTCTTAATTATTATTTCTCTTCGTTGACAATTAGATTGGACAAATATAGTAATCCTATTACGGCATTTTGCTAGTCATTACAAATTCGACCACACAAAAGAAAACAAAAACAATGGAATATATTGTGATTAAATCCAAAAAAAAAAAAATGGCTTTGGTGGATATTTTGTAACTTCATTTTTCTATTAAAAAAATTATCTGAGTATAATCTAAGTTCAGATTTAATTCTATTAGATCTAAATATAGATTAGTTATGTTATATTTTGTATAGTTGGAGTTAAATATATAAATATTCATTTTAATTAAAGAATAAAATTTTATTTTAATGCACTGCTTCGGTTATCTAAGAAACGGAAATGTTTTGGAAACATATAGAAACAAATAAAGATTTGAGAGTTTATTTTTATAACATTTTAAAAAATTTGTCAAAGTACACCAAAAAACCTTGAAATACTTACGAAAGACTTCAAAATTTTATAATTTTAATTTCATCAGTAATTTATTTCAATCTCTTTAAAAATAAAAATATTCTAACCATTTCAAAACAAAATTATAATTTCGTGTGAATTCTAATAAGACGAAATTCAATGAATGGGATGGGATGGGATGGGATGATGCATATCAAGATGTAAATTACAATCAACAAGCACAAGCAGTGTGGAAATTGAAAACTACTCTGACCTTCATTTTCAATCACGTGATAACATTTCATAATTGCGTATGAAATCACATGAAAGAATTCAGTAATTGCAGGCTGATTAAAATTAGAGACTAAATAAAGAGTTTAAATGACATGACAGTTGTTGATATGATAAGAATAACTTTCATGTTAGCAAAATTTTTTCGCCTTTAAATCAAGGACAAATGAGACAAAATTTTTTCGTCTTCTACGTTTCCCTAACACGAACAGAGAAAAGAAATGAAGGACAGATGGTGCAAAATTTTTTTGTTTTCTCTGTTTCCCTAACACATACAGAAAATAAAAATGACATGATAGTTAATCTTGTCATACTAGTAATTTCCATATCATTTGAACTCTTTATTTGATCTTTAATTTTGAACGGCGTAACCGAAAAAAATTTGATTAACCCGGAAGCAAGAAACGAACATTCAATTCAGAGATTCTTCAACGCCACCTCCACCCAAATCCGACCCGGCCCACATCGCTTGCCCTTATCTAGTGTTGTCTTATCTATAAAATGGAAGCCTTCTCACCGGAGCTTCCATCCCAAAGCATCAACCCATTTCTAAAGATTACACCTTTTTAAGTATTTTATTTTGCTTTCAAGTTTCATACGCCAAGTTCGAATTTGTTCCTAATACAACCAAGAACAAGAAGAGAGAGCAGAGAGAGAATGGGGAAAGACAGGAAGGTTGGGGTGGCAATGGATTTCTCGAAGAGCAGCAAGACGGCTCTGCAATGGGCTATTGACAACTTGGGTGAAAAAGGTGATACCTTCTACATCATCCACATCAAGTCTCATGCATCCGATGAGGCTCGCAATCAACTCTGGTCCAAATCTGGTTCACGTAAGTCCCTGATTCATTATCATCGTCATTTTTATAGATCATTTCATACCCATGATCCTGATCCAACCTTTCTTCGTCTGATCTTGATGATTTTGATCTGATCTGACTGAAATTGATCTGAGTTTTTTGTTTTGTAGCTCTCATTCCTCTGGTGGAGTTTCGTGAACCAGAAGTGATGAACAAGTACGAAGTGAAGATTGATATTGAAGTTCTTGACACGCTTGACACTGCTTCCAGGCAAAAAGAGGTTAGGGCATTTAGATTTAGTTTTATGTTCTGTTTTTTTTTTTTTAAATGTTGGGGTTTTCAAGTTTCATACCGATAATTATTTGTTTGTAATTGGGTGAGTGATTTTAAGAAATAAATGTTTTTTTTTTTTGTTTTTTGTAGATAATCTTTGTTACGAAACTGTATTGGGGAGACGCAAGAGAGAAGCTGTGTGAAGCTATTGAAGAGCTGAAGCTGGATTCATTGGTCATGGGAAGCAGGGGACTTAGCACCATCAAAAGGTACTTCTTTTATTCTGATTTTTTTTCATTTCTCTATATCGACCATGATCTGATCTTTCACAAATCACAATATATAGTGGTAGTCTCTCTCTCTCTCTCTCTCTCTCTCTCAAAGTTAACATGGGATGTGTTTTGTTTTGGGGGTTGGTGGTGATGACACAGGATAATCTTGGGAAGCGTGACCAACTACGTGATGGCAAATGCTGCTTGCCCTGTGACCATCGTCAAAGATCCAGATTTCCACAAGCCCTGAACAAGATTTTCAAATGATATCAAATAAGAACTTGCATGTTCTTTCCTGCTTTTTGTTCGGTGTTTTGGTTTGAAAGTTTATGCACTTGACTTGATTAAGTTTTTATACAAGAGAAAAGTTGATGATATGTGATATTTTAAGCACTAAATATTTGGAAATAATAAATATGTTTTGGTGTGGATGCCCCCCTCCCCGCCGCTTCTTTCCCCTGTGGAGGAGCTACTTTGTTCCAGTCACTAGGCCGAATATTATAAGTGCCCTTTTAGCGCAATAAGGGGATTTGTTCTGTCGTCCGGATTCATTCCTCCATTTAATAGTAGGAGAAGATATTTAGGATTTTTTTCTCCAGAGCTAGAGTAACAGAGAATGTCAATAGATGATAAGATCTTTTTCTGTAGCTTTTTTTTGAAGTCGGCTCTTTATTTTATCTTTTATGGGATTGTGTTTAAAAATAGTTAGTGACTATGTTATTCATTCGGACAACGAATTTTGATCGGACTAGAAGATAGGGTTTCGAAGTGGGAACACTGTGGACTATGACGGGTATCTCTTTTTAAAAATTTTAATGTTTTATGCATGTCTAAGTCAAATGTACTTGTCGATCTAGAGACTTGTTCTTGAAATATTTGGCCATTAATTAATTAATTAATAATTTCACAAGACAGGTGTCAATAAAATAATCTTTATCGTTTCGCTAATGCTGTTGTTTCCATCTTTTTTAATCAATTCTTTTATCTGTGTGATTGTATTTTTAAAACCATGCTTTGCCCATGATGGTGACAGTCAAAAAGTCATGTTCAAATGCTAGCAGGTGGGTGGAAGTCGGGGATGAAGCTATTTTCCGGAAGAAAACTTTTCAATTTCAATAAATAAATAAAAAATTGCCCAAAACGCCGACACGACTTCATAAAAACAATTGTAATTTAATAAATTAGTGTGAAACAATGTTATTGTAGTAAAATTACCTATGTGGTCATACTTAGTATGTCTTATACAGGGTGTGTTTAGCTTCATTGTAATATTTTAATTTTTCGGTTTAATAAAATTATTTATTTTTGGAAAAAAAATTTAATAAAAGGGTAAATGGGTTAAAAAAAAACTCATGATACATGAGTGGCATTGATCCAGCTTTCCACTGAAATTAGTTGAAGGGTTTGCCAGTGTTTATTTGTTCATTTTAGGAGAAACCCTTACATAATTGCTCTAGCTTATTGATGATGTTTGTTCAACTCTAGACAAAGGTGCTTTAGTTTATGACCACCACTGAAGCAAACAATTGGGATTTTGATGTTACAGTTAAACCTCTTGCTGCTACCAATTTGTTATGGGATCATAATGTGCAAGATTAGGGTCACCTAATTCTCGTGTTTTTTGGAGGTTAGCGGTTAGCGTAATGACCACTGCCATGTTGTTGGACTTTAAAGTTGTAGATTTGAATATTGTTGTTCCCTTCTTTGTTATAGTGCCTGACATAAAAAAAAACTGTGTTGCTTCGGCTAGATAATGGATGCCTGTAATGAACAAAATTGATGCCTGGTGAAACCGATGCGAATTAAACTTGGAAAAAGGACTGCTTGAGTGAGGTTAGAACCTAGCTACAGCCCGATTCGACTTCAATGAAGTGTATTGCAATCAAGCTTAAGCCGTTAAACATATAGGCTTTGAAAAAAAGCTCAGGACAATGCTCAAAGTCTACCGAGTAGATGGCTTTGCTGAACTTCTCAAACAAACAGGCACCCCTAGCATATGAAACGCAACCATAGAATTTCACGGTCTATGGTACCGAAAGAGGTATCGTAATGAAAATTACATGTAAACAAAGGTTGATAATTTATTCAAGTCAAAATTACTACTCAATGAGGTCACGTTACCAAAAAAAAAAAAAAAAAAAATTGAATCAAATACTAATATGTTAAGATCTAACCCTAGGTCATGCGAGATCCTGTGGGTTTTGAATATATATTCTAACTGATTGCCATGATTTGTTTTTGTGGGCTGCAAATTGAAATGCACACTTTTTGGAGAGGTTTATAATTTAGAATTTGGGTACAGATTATGATCAGATTATTCCAATCTAATGACAGAACATTATTATAATCTAATCACATAACATTATTCTAATCAAAGAATATTACTGAGAATTGTGGTCATATTATGTATTTAGGGTTTTGGAGGAAAAGAAATAGAGAAAATAAAGGAGGGAAAGATATTTGGAGAAAAATATTTAAAGAAATGAACTTTTGGGACAATATGAATTTTTTTTAAAAGATTTGAGTATAAATTTTGTTTTGTCCATTGAAGAGGTCCATAATAACTCAAGCTTTCTAGTCATTTTTTAACTCAAATTTGAGTTTGAGTTTGAGTCAATGTTGGAGATGCTTAAGTCAAAGGATGGAAAAATGCCACCAAAAGAGTTCATCTGAAAGCTTTTAGTTAGATACAACGTAATTTAAAATTTATACCCTTAGTATGTATATAATGTTTATTTACTAATGGACCTTTGGTCCAGTGATATTCTTTGTCTCGTAAAGGTTTTGCCTTCTTAAAATCAAGGATTCAAGTCCTGTTACCTCTTTCCCTTCCCCCTCAAAAAAACAAAAGTATATAATTTTTATTTGATCATTGCAATTTTAATTTAAACAATTATGTTATTAAAGTTTTAACTAAATTTTAATTTAGTCCTTCCATCCAAATTTATTAATTTTTTCCGAAATAAGGTCGTTATAGGAATTACTCATAAGAGTATATTTGTTCAACAAAAACCGTCTCTCTTAAATATAATGACATTTCACTCTTTGTCTAACAATAACTCTTACATTCTTGCTCTGTATCTTTTTTTTTTTTCAAGTTTGTTATTCTCCTTTTCTTGAAATCAAATGAAATATAAAATTATGAGATTGTTTGATGAACCAATATCTGGCGAATTGGGGGTATTAAAGAGTTAGCTACATGATAGAATCTGAGAAAAGGCGAGAGATGGTTAAACACAGTTTTATTTGAATGAAAAATACCTATTTGTGAGTTATGAGTAAGATTACCATCGATAAAAATGAGACCGTTGAAGGTAGTGGCAATAAGAAGTAGAAAATGGGGAAGTTGAAAGATACATTCAAACCCCAACAAGACCGACGATCTAGGCATTTTTAGGAGTAATGTTAGGTTAGATTTAGGAAGTAGTTATTATTGTAATCAAGACTGTTAAATTAGTCTTTTTATAACTAAAAACCCTTTGATTGGATTAATAAATAGATTCTCTTTTATTAATTTTCGATTTTTTATGCTTATTGCTTTAAATTTCATCCAAAAAAGTTCTAAAATAAGGCAATTGAACTCATGACTAGCAATTGCCTAAAAACTGTCTGTTGATTAAGTCTCATCATTAGCAATTGCCTAAAAATTGTCTGTCGATTGAATCTCCTCTGTCGATAACAACAAATTTTGGAATAACACTCCTTTGGCACGCTTAGTGGGACAACATTCTGAACTTGGATCAAGAAAAATGGTGTGAACAAGGAAGCAAGATGAGATTGTGTTTCAGACTAATGAAACTGTGAAAATGATGCATGTTGATGTCAATCATGAAACAAGTTCAAGTGCACATCCAATAGAGTCAACATATCTAGTGTCGGACCAGTCCAATAGCTAGGATAGTGCACAAATGCAGGAGTTTGTGCAGAATTTGAAATAGGCATTACATAATCCCAATTCTTACATTAGACAAGAATTAGTTAATGTCATGCATAACTTAATGAATTTTCTAACACCAGTGTTAGGAACATTTAATCATAAGTCAAAATAGGACCAAGTGGTGGATAAAAGAAATATAGATCATGTGGTATTCCCTATAGAAAATCAAAAACCACAACCAATAGTTACTAACGAAAGACCAAGTCATTCACACCAAAATCACTTCAACACGGTGTTTGATGTAAAACCTATGGAAGTCTTCCCAGATAGGAACCCTAAGGGGAGAAAAGGACTAAGAATAGTCCTTGAATTTCCTAGGAGAGGTCGTGAGAGGCATGTCATGCCTCCACTGGAACCCATAGATAAGTCAACCCAAGGATGGGTGGAGAACCCTTTGATCAAGGCAAACACGTCAATCGCCACCAGAATATGGTTTTCAATAGAAACCAACTAGTGGAAATGATTCAAGACCTTTATATTCCGGGCCTAAGAAAAATAGAGGCTTGTGTTCAGAAAACTATATCCATCATAGGTTGATTAAGAAAAGTTCCCAAGAGGATATAAGATCTCAGAATTTCATCTATTTTTTGGTGAAGAAAATCATTACCCGATAGGACTTGTAGGAAAATTTATTTTCCAATGTGGAAAAGTTGGACACAATGAGACTTTGAAAATGAAAATTGTTCCCCCAATCACTAACGAGAACTGCTTTTGCTTGGTCCATTAACTTGCCTATTAATTCAATTCAAATATGGCAAGAGATGGAAGATCAGTTTCATGCTCAGTTCTTTAGGAATGAACTAGAGGTCTCAATGACAGACTTGTCCAGATTGAGACATAAATCAAATGAATCTATAGAACAATACATCGATAAGTTCAAAAAGGTTAGAAACAAATGTCATATTTACTTGCTTCACGTAAAATTGGCATAAAATGGCTTAAACTTCAAATTAAGAAAGAAATTTGAGGGAATGAAGTTTAGAGACCTATTTGAACTCTTAGCTAGGACAAATAGATATAAAATGTTGCGTAGAGGAGAGTAACAAAAAAAAAGAGTTCATTTGGAACTTATTTCCAAGACTTCGATAAAGAGATTGAAATAGATATGACAAAATTATGAAAGCATTTGATGCATGTATTGTTGGCAAGTCTAAAATCATTAAAGGATTGACATGTGTCAAGATCTGAAGAAAATGCGGGAAGCGACCAGCCATAGCTCTGGTTTGAAAGAAGAAATAACTGCCCGGGAGTTGCAAAGCCAATTAACCTTCAATAAAGGGAGAAAACCTCAAAGAAGTGGCTAAAAAAAGGAAAAGAAGGAGTTAGAATACAACTCAAACCCCTAACAAAACCCACGATCATGACATTTAGGAGTAGTGTTAGAGGGAGTTTTTAGGGAGTAGTTAATGTTGTAATAAAAGACTGTTAAATCAATCACTTTGTAACTGAAACTCATTAGATTGAATTAATAAAGGGGTTTACTTTTATTGATTCATTATTTTGTGTGTTCATTGTTTTAAGAATTCAGCCAATGAGGTCCTGAAATAAGGCATTAGAACCCATTCACAAGCAATCGCTTGAGAACCGTTTGTCGATTGAGGCATTTCTATCAATCTCTACATATTTTTGAGCAACAATACTAAAAACTTAATTGAACATAGATGAGCCAAAAGTAAGTATACATAGTCTATGCAAACAACATATCAACTAAAAAGAGGTTAATTGTATAAAAAAATAAGGTTAATTACAACCATTTACAATTGACCTTGACGGGTTTCATATTTTGAAAATGTTGTATGATAACTTCATTATCAATTTCATCGGCATTGCCTTTCTCCATTTTAATAATTCATAATTTAATAATCAAAAAAATTTTAGTACTTTAATCACTGACGCTGAAAATGTCGAAAATCAGAGATGTCTTCCTTTCTTCAGCGCAAAGTTTTGGCTTGAGCTTAGGGACTTCTAGAATCAAGAGTTCTAGTGCTGCCAATGTGTAGCGGTAAAGACACACACTCACAAAATGAACAAAAAGTGATCCCACAAAAGTCTAAGATAAGGGATTTTTCAAAGGGGAAATATGAAAGTTGGTACAAAAATTTAGATTTAATTGAGTTAAACTATATTAAGGAAACTTATTTGACCCTAAGTATAATTTTTTGGAAAAAAATTAAAAAGATAATTTATTACTCCATTACTCTTTCTTCCCTATTTTCTCTCTATCTCTCTCACTCTCCGTTACTCTCTCTATCTATCTCCTATTTTCTCTCTTTCTCCATTACTTTCTCTCTCTCTATCACCTATTTTTTTCTCTATCTCTTTCTTTCTTCCGCATTGATAATTTATTTTTTTCTAAATATATAAAGATGTGATTTGATTTTTTCATCTCTCTCATCTATTTTCTCTCACTATTACTTTTTCACTCATTATTCTCTCTTCCTACCCTCTCTCTTTCTCTCTGTTTCTCCTTATATCAATATTACAATAACACAATTATACTAATCAGTTACACCAATTAGTTACACTTGTCTTATAATACACCAAACAATTACATGAAATTACAATACCAATCCAATTTATTATTCAGTTGTTTACATAAACTAAGAGTTTACTATTTAGTATTACAGTATAGTTACACCAATTATATACACCAAATTTGGTTTATCATTACACCAAAGAGTTTACCATTTCACCAAATTTGGTGTATTTAATTGGTATAACTAAATGATAAATTGAGTTGTGTCATAATTTTGTGTCATTGTTTGGTGTAATTGTTTGGTTTATAAGAATACACGAGTAATTGTTTGGTGTATTATTGGATAACTGTGACAGATTAGTATAACTGATTTGTTGCAGTGATAATATATAGAGAGAGAATAAGGGGAGAGAAAGAGTAGCACTGAGAGAAAATAGGAGGAGAGAGAATGACAGATAGAGAAAATAGGAGAGGCAAATAAAAAAATTAAATTAAATCTTTACATATTTGAAAAAAAATAAATTATCAATGGAAGAGAGAGATAAATTAAGGGAAAGATAGAGAGAATAACATAGAGAGATAGGGAGAGAAAATAGGGAAAATAGAGTAATGAAGAGAGAGAGAGAGTAACAGTGAGAGAAATAAAGGGAAAGAGTGAAAGAATAAGAATTATGCGTAATTTAAAAAAGGATATATAAGTAAGTAAAATAAATAAAAAATCATTTGAATTTTGTATATAATTACAATATATTTTATTAAAATTAAATTTAATAGAGTAAACAACTAATACATACATTTCTTCTTAAATAAGTTTAAAAAATTGTACCCATAAAAAAAAAAAAAAATTTTTTTAAGTGCACCGGCCCATTTTTTTATTTAATCCATTACCCAAAAGAGAAGTGGAGTGGACCAGGGTTTTTTTTAAATAGAGTGGGCCATTTTTTTTTTTATTTCAGTCCATTACTCAAAAGAGACAAAAAGTTGATCTAATTTTGTTTATTACGAGAAATTGTGAGAAAGTACCTTTTAAATTTCTTAATTTTAAGAAAATATATTGACTAAAATTTTTTGTAATGAATATATTTGACTAGAAATGTATTGCAATTAGGTACACATTGATAGATTTTCAAATATTTTCTTCACAAAAATACATATTTCCTTATTTGAAGACCTGTTAGTTTGACAGTCTCATTTTTTATGAGATTTGATTTATTATATTAATAATTTTATATTTAAAAGCTTTGAACATATTTAAAATTCAAAATTATACTACATTTAATATACCTGAATTGCTTGACCCAGATTTTGAAATTTATTCTTTTACTATTTTTTAATATTAAACGGTTCTGGTTATTCTCAAATTTAACAACAATGTCACTTTGTAATATTATACTATGATGTAATACTGTCATTTATTAAAAGTAATATATATGAATGTTACACTTGTGATGTCACATTATGTGATACATATAATTTAGATTGTGTATGAATCAGTTAATGTAATTTATAATTTTTTTGTCAGTGATTAAAATGATAATGAATGTGTTACATTATCATGTATCGTTGTAATGTCACATTATCGACAATTTGAATTAGAGAAGCAGGCAAATCAGTCTTCAATGATGCTTCAAAGTTTTATTTTATTTTTTTGGTTAAAAATTGAAAGATTTGGTAACATATTTTTCAAACAAAATTTGAAAACCCATGTTTTGAATGATATAGCAGTTACTGAGTTTAATGGGATTGTTGCATAATTTATGTCAGTTTTTTTATTCACTCTTTGCACTACATAATTGTTATTTTGTGTCATCAAAAAAAAAATTATTTCCATACAAGACATTTTGTATCGGGTATTTTCCCACAATTAAATGATAAATTAAGTTTAGACTAAAAAAAAAAAAAAACCCTTTTAAAAAATCAGGGTGGGTCCCAGTTGAAAATATAAAAAAATGCACAAAATATATATATGTAAAATTATAATATCTTTTATGTCATTAGTCTTATTTGTTTTAAAGGGTTGTAATCAACTTTTTTTTTTGTTTTATTTGTATATACTATATTCATCGACGTTTGATAATTTTTAATCTTATGAATCTTTAAGTATCAAATAGAATGCTATAAACTTAAATAAATTATTTTATTTTTATTGATTTAGAGAAAAAAATTTAAATTTTTTGAGTAAAATGTTCATCCAAACATAATTTTTGGTTCCACCACCGAAAATGGGAGTGCCCTTATGAGTCTCGTCAATGTATTCAAGTATAATCACACTTTTTCCGCCAATCTCTCTCTCTCTCTCTCTCTCTCTCTCATTGCATTAAACATTCTTCTTTAAGGACCCAATACCACCGAAAAAACGTTCTTATTTTTGTAAACCACCAATTTTATGGGGAGAGCGATCCAATTTTGATGGTTTAGATTTGTTTTTAGAGTTAAATATTTTTTAAAAAATTTTTATAATATAAAAAGGTTATTTTTTTAAAAAATGCATTTATTATTTATCGAATATTATTGACATTTTTTTTAACTGTTGCGTTTGCAAAAAAAAAAAAAATTGTTTAAAATAAAATTGACAAAATTCTATTTAAGATCGACTATGTCATAAAAAAAATAACTAAATTAGTGATTATAATAGCAAAACCTCGTTATAAAAATTTGATTAGTACTATTACAACTCAAAAAATTGAAAAACAATACATTTTAAATGACTTTTTATTAATAATTAACAAAAAAAATCATGTATATTTGTTGCTTTAAACCTCAAAATGTCTCGGACACCCATGGCAACACTTACCCGGTTCTAAGTTCTTACTGATGATGTACAAATTTAATTTGCACACCACCTGTCAATTAAGTAATATAAAATGCAGTAAAGTAGAGGGAGAGAGAAGACAAGGTTTATAGTGGTTCGGTCAATATGACTTACATCCACTTTGAATGGCAAGGTCGCCGAAATTTTATTATATTGGGTGTGGAGGGAGAGCATAGAATTACAAGCTTTGAGAGGGGAGGAGAAATTTATGCACAAATGAGTCTGATGCCCCCCTCCCAAGTGTTGGTGGGACTTATAATTTATAGTGGCTGAGTGTAGTAATTGAATAGCTAGTCTGACGGTCATTACGGGTCGGAGACGTTTAATAATCATAACGAATTGAGGTGACTCTAACGGTAATTAAATAGCTTGGCGACATCTTCTCTCCTCAATGGGCAAAGAAGTTATGATGCTCTTCAAACTACTTAATTAAAAGACGAGGGAAGGTTGACTCTCTTCGAGTGGTGAGAGTGAGGCTCCTTGATGCTCCCTTACTCCAAAGTGTTAGAGGAGGCTCTTGGATGACCTTTACTCCAAGGTGAGAGAGGAAGCTCTTGGATGAGCACTTAGACGACATTTAGTGCCTTTCTAGTGATATAACTCTTGGAACCTGACGAGCTTAATCGGGTGCAGACCCCTTTGGACTTGGTTAACTGGACTTTTTAGAGTTGGATCCTTGGACTTAACCCATTACTTACCATTCGAGAAACTACATTATATCATCCCAAGTTTCAACCTTGGTGGTTTTTAAAATACAGTGTTGAGGACAATGTTATCAGAATTGGATCAGTCATCGAACCGACAAGGGGACCAAGTCAATGGTTTATTGGTTTAACCATTAGGTCAATTGGTTGGACCGATCATAATATAAAAAAATAAAAATATATATAAATATTATAAAATATAATAATTTAGCTACAATGCATATAATTTACCCTAAATTAATTATAAAGACAGATGGCAACATCATATGTTTGCCTTTAAAATTGATGAATAAATGTTTGATCAGCTGGCATACACCAAGAGAGAGGGAGGGAGAAAGAACTCTGAGTGAGAGAGGCTACTATGTTGAAGGCTTGCTGTGTTGAAGTTGAAGCCTACTGTGTTGAAGGCTTGCTGTGTTGCTGTGTTGCTGTGTTGAAGGCCACTGGAGCTGGTCACCTGAAGGAAGAAGGTGGAATGGAATTGAAGATTTAGGAAAATTTGCCAAAACCAAAAGGATTTTTTTTTTAAAAAAAATATTATTTGAAATTCAACCCGCCAGTTTTAAAAAACAGTCCGGTTTACTAATTTGATAAAAAAAGCGGCTAGTTTAGCGGTTTACTTTCGGTTCGACTGCTTATACGATTTAACTCTAGAATCAGATCGATTTAAGTTCCAGATCATGATTAGACCGGTCTAATTGATCGATTCGATCCAGTTCTAATTACACTAGTTCAGAATCATATCTTATCTTCAATGAACAGGGGACCATCTTCCAAGTAACTTTGTCGGCTACACTAAATTAATTCGATATGGGGGCTGGTCAGTCAGTTCACCTAGTGGGGCAGGGTTCACTTACCTAAATCAATTCAAACCTAAAAGTTAGATTTTTCTCAACTAAGATAGAGGATAGTAAATAATGTACTTGTACGCCTCCCACAAAATAATATACAAATAGGTTAACCATAAATTATATCTTGAAAGATTGTTTGCATTTCAATTTATATTTGTAAAGATTAAAAATTTTAATTTATACCTCAAATATAGAAATATGTATCAATACATATCTGAAATTAACAGCCGTCAGTTTGTCGTTTAAAATTAAATGGATAAATTTTACATATACCTCCTCATAGTTGTTACTTAATCACCTAGATCCTTTACATTTAAAATATTATACCTACATCCCATGAGGATCCAAATAAACTAAAAATATTCACCCAATTAAGCATCTAAATAATTTTGTTCAAGTGATGTCTTGGATTAAATATAAAGAACATTATATAAATATCTGCATTATATTGAGTATTCAAATAATAAGTTTGATTTTGAACTTTAGAGTATAACAGGTCCACAAAATAAATGGTAGTATAAAATTTATAATTTTTTATTAGGATAAAATCAAATTTTTTTAATGAATATATTAACAGATATCAACGACAAGAGATTATGTATTATATATGCACAAATATCAAGAGGTGGAAGAATAATATTCTAAATATAAGGGGTCCAAATGATTAAATTACGAACTTGAATTAGTCGAGGTGTAACTTACCCAACTAGTGTTAGGCGACAAACTGATGATTGTTAACTTCAAGTGTGCATCGATACAAATTTATATGTTTGAGGGTACAAATTGAGATGTTTTTATCTTTGAAGATACAAATTAAGATTCAAACGATTTTTTAAAGTGTAATTTGTGATTAATCCTATACAATTTAGAGCAATATACATGGGCTTAAAAAATAAACGTGATCATTACAATCGTTGATTTTATTGTGAGTTTCAATATTTATTGAGATTTACTATTTATTTAATCGTTGTGATTATCAAATCTACTTTTTAAATACATTTAGATTTCCCTACAATTTATTACTATTTTGTCTAAAACTATCTATTACTATTCCATTACAAAGGTAAATGAGCATATGAAATATCGATAATACTATTTTCATATAACTTTGAAATTCAAAATTAATTTAATAATTATATTAAATGAAATCCCCATAATATTCTTCATATAGTTTAATGATCATGATTTCTTGTCATTCTCATATCTCTTTTTTTGTTGCCCTCTCTTTTATCTCTCACTTTTGCAATCACTCGCACAAGTTTGGATAGTGGGTTAAAGGGGGTTACCCACTAGTAAAATGGAATAAAATAGGAGTGGGATAAAAAATCCCTTGTTTGGATATCCATTTTTAAGGTTGGACACCAATCTCAGGTCAAAGCTTGACCCGATTGTTACAGTACCCTTTAACCCGCATAGGGAGATCACGCTTAACCCACCCCTCGCATGGGCACGGAGCCGGCCTATGTGCCCTCTCAAATGTTCATTCTATTTTGTTGTCGCATCGATTAGTGTATATTTATATAAAATAAATAAAAAAATTTTGATATATTTTAGACATGTTATATACTTATCTAAATAAATTTTGAATATATTGAAATTATTTTATATCTTTTAAGACTAAAAAATGCATGATATATATATTAATTAATTTACTAATGATTTTGACATTTATTTTCATAACTACCGTAGACATTATAGAATGCGCATTGAACTGCATTATCGAATGAGTGATAAATACCCGAGTGTTAATATGATTGTATATATAAAGAATAATAAAGTTGTTATGAAATGATTTCAAAGTATGAAAATTCATTAGAGTCAATTTTAAATAATTTTTTATTACTTTATATTTTTTAAAACGATGTAATTAGTCTTTTTTTCTTTCCCTATCATTTATACACACTAGGCTTACCAATTTTTGATGTATTTAATTTAATAAACTTTTAAGTATTAAATAGAATACAATTAAATATAAATTAATATCCTAGTTTGTAAAAATATTCGTGTCGCACCCTGAAATGATTTTCTAGCTCCGCCATTGGGGGAGGGACTGTGCATGAGTCCCCTCTTGCCCACCCCACCCACCTCAGCAAGGCTCATTTGGAAACAACTCACCATTAGTTCTCGACTTGATATTAAATGTCAATTGTGCGCGGTAATTTTTATACAATAAATGAATGGACAGATCTCCTCCTTGGTAAATACGAGTTTTACCTGAAAAATCAATGGTCCCGTAAAAAAAAAAATGTGAGAGATGGTATAAGGAGTGGTGATGAATTACATTTTCAGCTGTCCGGGCAATCTAGACTTATTAAGATAAACTCTGTCACTCAAAAAAAAATGTTAAAAGGGCGTCAAAGTTTTTTTCAGCATGACCCCTTCGACAACCAAGTTAGTATGTAAGAGAGGGGTAGAAAAACACTGTTTGTGTGAGAATGTATGTACCTTAGACTTGGGTTTAAAAGATCTACTTATCCCTTCATGGAGTCAATCATCGGAGACAACTAAGTCCCCTAGAGGGAAGGCTCCCCATTGGCTCATTTGGAAGACAGCAGGTGATGCTCAGTCCTCAGTCAACGAGTCCTCCTCTTTACGTGATGGAAACTTTTACATTTAATGCTCGGGCCTTCCTAAGCTCGCCGAGCAATAAATGCTCCTTATTCTTCTGAGGAAAAGGGTACTTTCGTCCATTATCCATCCAAGGAGCCAATATTTTAAAACTTTATATTTTGTACATCTTTATCATTAGTTATTGGAATGTCATTCCTGCCATTCTGACCGTCTTGGAAAGGGAAAATTGATCATTGACAACCAACTCTGTGTTCAAGTTATTATAACCGTCAAAATTTTTTATCCATACTTTGCTGGCATGGAAGACTTGACACCAAGGTGACGCGTCATGTAGAAAGTGCTCCACATATAAGATGTCGAGGATGCGTGTCATTCAAAGAACACTCTGTGGATAAGATGTCGAAAATATGTGTCATCCAAAGAATACTTCGCGAACAAGATTTTCGAGGACGTGTCATTCAAAGAACACTCCATGAACAAGATGTCGAAGACTTCGCGGACAAGATGTTTAGGACTCTGCAGACATTCAGATAACACTCTGCGAACAAGATGCTGAAAACTTCGTGGACAAGATATCGAGGACTCTGCGAACAACATGTCAAGAATTTCGCGGACAAGATACCGAGAACTCTATAGACATTTGGAAAATAGTCTATAGACAAGTTGCTGATGACATATGTCGTCCAAAGAACAATCCGCGGCCAATATGTCTAGGACATTTGCCGCGTTCCTTTGATCACAGAAAATATCTCATCACCAATCATGAGCAAACGTTGAAACTTGGTGAAGCCTCTGTCACCCAAAAATTGGAGAAACAGAGTAATGAATGGAACCTAGCTTAGATAGGTCGCCCAACTGCCCCATTCAACTTCAAACAAGTTAATTACAATCCTGCTTAACCAGTAAACATACACCAATATAGAAATAAGGGAAAATTTTAGTTAGACACTTTCAAATTTCTCATATCTTCAAAGACTTCTATTTTATTATCAAAAATATCATTAACACTCTTTTTAGTTTATATTTAAACGTCACTAACACCCCTACTATTAAACTACCATTTCTAACAAAAAAAAGTTTAAAATACCAAAAATACCCCTACATAAACCTCAAATAATTTTTTTTAAAATTCAAGTCGATTAAAATTTATTTTTTCACATATTAAAATTTGAACTAATTAAAAGTCGATTGAAGCTGATTAAATTTTATTTTTTTAATGTATTAAAATTAGAGCTTATTAAAATTTATTTTTTATGTGTTAAAATTTTAGTCGATTTGAACTCTACCCAAGTTATTAGCACTAATTAAAATTCGCTTTCAAGTTGATTAAAATTTATATTTTTTTACTTAGTAAAATTAGTGTTAATTAAAATTTGATTTATTAAAATTTAAATCAATTAAAATTTATATTTTTTTATTTATTAAAATTTAGGCCGATTAAAATTCAATGTAAGTTGATTAAAATTTGATTTGAGTCGATTAAAAATAATTTTTAATTGACTCAAATAGAATTTTAAATAGCCCAAATTTTTAGAACTGAAAAATATAATTTTTAATCAGCATAAATTTTTATATGTAAAAAAAAATTTAATTAGTTTGAATTGAATTTTAATCGGTTTAAATTTTAATATATAAAAAAAATTAAAAAACAAATTGGGTCTCAGTGAAGATATGTTTATTTAAAGGGGTGTGTATGAAGTTTGTCTTCAAATATATCATGAACAATTTAGTAAAATTGTATTTTAGTTAATATTTTTAATTTGATTGAGTGTCTCGGTAAAGATTCAAAAAAATAGAAGTGATTTCTTTAAAAATATAATAAACTAAAAGGTTTAAAATTTTCACTTGAAACAATGTTCAGCACATCTCTGAGCATACACCAACACAGAAACAATGTTCAGCACATCAATGAACATACACCAACATAGAGACAATGTTCAGCACATCACTGAACATCTACTATAAAGTCAATTATTACTCAAACAAGGACAACAATGAAATACGAAACACAAAATGAAATCACACACAGGAGTAGAAGGTGGCCTCAGAATCTTCAGAAGATTATTTACCATAGAGTTTCATGGTCTATGGGCAGCAAATGCAACACCATTGTGCTATTTATTTAGAAGCAGCAGCACCTCGGAGACGAGTTCGGAAATAGGCCAATAGTTTCTCTCTAGGAGGCAGATTTTCCTTGACAATGGTGCACTTCACGAACTCATCGATCCATTCACATAATCTGGGGAATTTCTCCTTTGTCCACAGCTCAACTCCTGTTATTTCCTGGACAATGCCGTACCAAAAGCCTATGAAATTACCAACAATATCAACCAGTCCTATGGTGTCTCCTCCGAAGAATCGCTTGCCCTCGAGTTCATTATCAAGCATTTTCATCAGCTCATATGCTTCTTCCTTGGCCTTCTCTTGCCCTTCGCCTTTCCAACAACAAGCCTTCCATAATGTCGGCAAGCACTAAACGTAAACATTATATATTTAAATCATCACCACACCAAATGGTCCGGTAAACATTTGTTGTAAGATATTTTGATGTACAAAGAAAAAGAAAGAATGATTGTACCTTTTGCTCCAGGAACTGAGCCCAGAAACGTGCCGTGGCTCTATCGGAAGGGTCTTGGGGGAAGATGGGAGTGCCTTTCCATGTCTCATCAATGTATTCGAGTATAACAAGAGACTCACAGATTGGCTTGCCATTGTGCAAGAGCACTGGAATCTTCTTATGCACAGGGTTGTACTTGAGAAGAAGAGGACTCTTGTGAGGTAGATCTTCTTCTATGTATTCATATTGTACCCCTTTCATTTTCAGAGCAATCACTACTCTGCAACTAAATGGGCTCTCCAAAGCACCAAACAACTTCACTTCTTCTGCCATTGCAATACTTAGTTCTCAGTTCCTCACCTTTCGAGAGACTATATTATCCAACCTGTCAACCTCTGTAATTTCTTTAGACAGTGTTGAAGAAAAATGTTACTTTCAAAACTTACAGTGCCCATCTCCCAGCTAACATGGCCAATGGCACTGGACCCAAAAAGTAAAAAAAAAAAGAAAGGATTATATTATCCACATAAACTTGTATTGACGGAGACAGAGATGGACGAAGACTGAGAAATTAATTTTTTTTTTGGGATAGAACATGCACCGTAAGAAACACACAAAATCATTTGAGTTTATCAATTTTCGGACATGAAAAACGTTCCCCATTAAATTTGCACAAATCTGAATACATTAGAGTTGTATTAGATTTTCCTTATCATTTCAAACTCAACTAGTTGTATTTAAGTCTTGAACTCGTTACATTTTTTATCCCAATTTATGTTTCGTAAGCTTATTAATGGTACGTTCACTGATTAATGTCAAATTAAATATAATTTTTTTTAAAAAAATACTGTAATCTTTTAAAATAAGGGGTAAGGTCAATGCCCTCCCTTGTTTTGGTGTATAAAATTTTTAATTTAAAAAAAAAAAAATATATATATATATATATATATATATATATATATATATATATATTTATTTTTTATTATTCGATTGACTAAAATCTCTTAATTTCACTGTAGATTGCACGCTTGGATTTATTTAGCTTATAAATCTCGGGCCTAAAATTTTGAACAAACCATAGGATTAGAAGGTAAATTAAACAATTTTTTTTTTTAAATTCACGCTTTAAATCTCACACAAGATCCATTGTATCATAGGAATTCTAAGGCCCAAATTTAATGTAGTTTTAATAATGAGTAATATTATTCGGACCAAGTTATTGACATAATTTATTGATATAATTTATTGTGATATTTGAATTTATTATAGATTCCATCAAATATTAAAACTTAGTGTTAATCTAATAATTTTTATAAATTTATATTATTATGTTAATAAATTAAATTAAAATTTTAGATCGAAATAATGTTACTTTTTAATGATGTGGGCATTGAGAGGGGCCGCAGAAAACCATCCAAGCAAATGTCGATATTTAATTTAGACATAATAAAAATTCAACCCCGCTTTTTATGCTCAACAGGTGCTAAGCTGGCACCATTATGTGGTACTCAGCCACTAATCAAAAGTACATATGTCAATAAAATGTCAGAAAAGAATCTGAATACGGTACCACTAAAAACAAATTGGGTGATGAGTTCCACAACGGGGTTTGTGAGGGTGGGTTTTGGTGACGGTGGTGGGAGTTTGGCAGTGGTAGGTGGTTGGGTGTTTGGTAGTGTTAGGTGATTGGAGGTGGTTTTGGGGCTGAATTTTTGGTATAATATTAATACAAAACTTATTTTTTTATTTTTGTTTGTATAATTTTTTAAATATAAATGATTATCAAATATGTTTTATATTTTTAATTTTTATCAAAAATATCACAAAACTTTGTTATATTTTTTTTATAAAAAAGCGTAAAAACAAAACCATTATCAAACACTCATATAATAAAAATAATCACAAATATAATAAACATATATACGGCACCAATTTTTTTTTAGTACCATAATCAAATCTAAAAAGAAAAATGACAATTCATCAGAATAGACTGAATAGGTTGACGGAAGTAATGGTTGTACGTTCTGTTTTCTCTCTCTTGCTACAAATTTATCTCTCAATTGGACCTCTATTACTTAAGTAATTTGAATGTATTACCAAAATACTGCACTTTTCAAACTAATTTATAAAAATATTATACTTTTGAACTTATTTATCAAATTACGTTACTTTTTAAAAGCGGATTCAATAATTCCGCTTTTATTAGAAAGCAGATTCAATAACTCCACTTTTGACTTTTTTTTTTAAATGTGGACATTGAAGAAATCGTATTTATTAAACACGTTTTCTATTGGTTTCCCTCACTTACAAAACTCTTTGCCATTTTTCCTCATTCTTTACCAAAATCCATCTCTAAAAACCCTTAAAATCTTTCAAAACCAACCATGATTTGATCGATTAACACAATTGGGTTGGTGGTAGAAGTGTTTGGTACTTCACAGTGTTGGGTTTGGTTGATTCACGGTGGTGGTGGTTGTTCAACGTAGTTCTGGTCTTGCATATCGGGCCAAGTTTCGTGGGTAGGATCAATTTTATTTGAGAAACTAGTGGTGGTGGTGGTGTTTGGTGCTTTCCAGTCGTGTGTTTTGTTGTTCTGCTCTGGTGTTTGGTTCTTTTTGAAGAAGATGACTCGAGAACAAAACCCTTCATTGCTCTTGGGATGCTTTGTATTGTGAAGAAGAACATTGGGAGGAAGTGACAGAGAACGGTTTTGAGGAAGAAGAAGAGAGCTATTATAGTGACTGTATAAGCCCCAAATCTCCAATGTTGCAAGAACATGATTTGTTGTGGGAAGAGGAAGAGTTGTCTTCTTTGTTCTCAAAAGAACAAAAAAACCCTCTATATAATACCTTTCAAACCGACCCATCTTTGGCTGAGGTTCACCGAAAAAGAATCCATAGAAGTTGTCACCAAAAGAGCAGTGGAAGTCGAAAACCGTGAAAAGCGTGTTTAATAAACAAACTTTTCACAAAAAACCATAAAAAGCGTGTTTATAAAACACGTTTTTCTCATTGGCCAAAAATTTTATTTTCTCATAAAAACGGGATTGTTGAATCCTTTTTTCTAAAACAAAAGCGGGGTTATTGAATCCGCTTTCTATTAAAAATGGAATTATTGAATTCGCTTTAAAAAAGTGTCATAATTTGGTAAATAAGTTCAAAATTGCCGTATTTTGATAAATTTGTTTGAAATATGCGATATTTTGGTAATAGATTCTAAGTCATTTTCTATATTCATTAGTCTTTTCGAACTTGATTATGATATTGAAGAAATAATTTTGAAAACATATTTTTAAATTTTATCACTTTAAAAAGTGTTTTTATAATTTTTATGAATTATTTTATAACTAAAAAAATTATTATTTTTATAGGTGATTTACTATTTTTGTGAATTTTTTATCACTATTGTGGGTATTTTTACCATATTAATTGTAACTATTTATACCACTTTTTTTTCGGAATAAAATAATTTACAACATTTGTGAATTTTTTTTTAATTATAATGGTATATTATAAAATGTCATCTTCAAGTTTAGGCCATGTTACAATCAACTCTCTTTGATTTCAATTTCAACAAATTATCCCTCAAAATTTAAATATTTTTCAATTAACTCATGTTGTTAATTTCAACTTTTGAACTTAACAGAGTTTAGTCACGTGCAAGTCACATGATCTCAAGTTCTATGTAAAAGCAAAATTACCCTTGACAAATCCCTCCTAATATTTTCTAAAATAGCAACAACAAAAAAAAAATCTACATCCTAAAAACTTAAAAAACCCAATTCAACCTATCTCCAGCCCAACTTTAACCCTAACCTCGACATCACCAAACCCCACCCCCACCCTAACCAGAATCATCAAACCACGCAGCACCACCACCACCTCCAACTCCATTTCCAGTCGCACCAACCAAAGCCAACGACACACAAACGAGCATTGGCAAATTCCATTTCCAGGACACTGCGAAGTTTTTTTATATGTGCGGTAAAATATTTGATAAAAGTTAATTTTGTCTTTTGAACATATTTAAGATCACGTGGTTAAACTCTGTCACTTTTAACGGTTGAAATTTAACAGGACGAGGGGGTATTTTATAATGAACTCTATTATAATTATGAGTCTTTTTATCATATTTGTGAATATTTTTACCACCGATACGATAACTATTTTTGATAACTATTTTTACTATTTTTTAGAGTAACATAACAGTGATAAATTGACCTATAAGTATAATAAAAATAACCATAAATATGGTAAATAGAATTATGGTACCGGAATATTTTTTTCCTGTACCACAGTCAATTATAGTTTTTCCTATTATTTTCACAGTCTACTTTACCCCATTTTTTGGTAGAGCAATGCTAGAGGGACTTAATTTGAGACCTAATAATGTTGTTTAAATGTAACTATTAAATTGAATTAGTTTTGAGGTTAATGTTAAATGGAGCCTACTGCCTTTTTGTACTCCGGTTACTTCAACCATTTTTTCTAGAAGTAATGCTATGTAATCAAAATCTGTAATCTAAATTTGCATCCTAAATGAAGGGGATCATTGGATCCGTACGTCTCATTTTAAAAAATTGATGGAAACCACTGATCCAATAATCCCATTAATTTGGAATACATATTTGGGTTACATAATATTTTCTTTTTCCCAGCCACAAACGTCCGACAGCTCTTTAATGCTATGTAAAACGGTATGCTAAAATTAGTTGAGATTTAAATAAAGTGAATGAATGCTTGAGAAAAAGAAGTATTCCCATACTCCCCTGGTTTTATCTTCAGATAAATTACACTTATACCTCTTAAATTATCACATTTTTTCGCTTTATCTCTTTAACTATTAGATTTTTCACATTATACTCTCAATTATATTATTAGTTTCACATTGCTCCACTTATTAATGTCTGTTACATATTTAACAAAACAATGTCATTAATTTCACATTGTCCCACTTATTAATGTTTGTTACATATTTAACAAAAAAATATCTCATTCTATTACAAAACATATATATTTTTTTCACTTTTACCATGACATGTGCAGCGATTTCCGTTCAAAGAGATAATAGACATTTGCAATTGGGATAATGTGAAATAAAAGTGTTAGTTGAGAGTACAATGTAAAAAAATTTGACAATTTAGGGGGCAAAGTAAAAAAAGAGTGAGAGTTTAGGAGTGTAAGTGTAATTTCTTAATCTGTAGTATCGTGTTACCTTTATGAGTGTTGATGCGGTGCTTGTGGAATTTATTACCAATATACCGCTCTTTTTAAATTTAAATATCGATATACAGTAATTTTGTATTTATTTATCAATTTACGGCATTTTTTAATGATTCCGGTTTTAAATATATAACTCCCTTTAAAAGCGTGGTTAACAGGCACGCTTTTATTCAACTATTACTTTTTGTGCGCTCTCCGATACATTGGAACAACCCATTGGTAGAAAACTGAAGCAGCTTTAGTAATTATACCACCAATCTCAGGACCACGCCAAGTATTGGAACAACCCATTGGGAGAAAATGCATGCATGATACAAAATGAAGAAATAACAAAAAATATTATGTATGCCACCTAAACGAGCTAAGAATAGCAGCTGAGATGTAATAAATGAGCTCAGAGTGTAGCCACTGTCATGAATGAGATACTAGCTGAGTGCAGAAACTTAAATGATTAATCACGAGCAGCAGCTAGTATGAGCCTGACGACAAGCTGTTTTTCACATTTTATTGGGCATACATCAGTGAGTGATAAAAAAAGGTATGAGTTTTAGTTAAAGGGGCTTTCATTAAGTTCATATTTGTTAGCAGCAATAGTTGTGAGCCCGATGCTTTCATCAGTTGGTGTAAGAAATACTTAGTAATATAAGATAGTTACTAATGTAAAGTATTTCGCATTGGAAAAGTTGAAAAGGAGTGGAAGAGTTTAAAAGGAGAAATACACCAAAGTTTATAAATTTGGATGCTGAGAAGATTTGGAGGGAAGCTCCAAATATTTCAAATCAATGGGCCTTGATTAGGCTTTAAATAAAATAATATTTAAAATCAAAAGATAGGCACTTGAGCACCAATCTCAAAACCACGCCAATCTTGGGCTTGAATTCTATAAACGATTAATTATTTTTGTATTAAATAATGTCACTTGACGCAAGAGTTGTGTCTCCTCTTTACGTCTCTCTTGGCCCAAGAGTTCTGTCTCTCTTTTACATCTCTAAGGTATTATAAATACCTGTACAGATCTTTCAATACAAAAATATACAAAATATTTATCTATTTTGTTAATCCTAGAGGAATTTATCTCAAACACAGCAGCAATATAGTGGGAACATAATTTCCTTAAAGAGAATGAATATACGATCGAAGTCTTTCTATTATAATCTGTTGTAGATTACTTTTCCAACAATTGGTGCATAACAAAAAACTCTTTTGAGTGATGAGATTTCCTTTATTGAAGTACATTTATCGAATTATAATTTGGTGATATTAAATTTGAAACTAAAGGCCATAAAGCTTCGAGAAGAGGACTTGTAGGAGGATGAGATTTGTTGGAGAGAAAGAAGTTGGAGCTATGTGAGAGTCCGTCAGCTGCCTGACTTTTTTTCAATTTAGCCTAAAGGCGAGGGTATCAAACAAGCTTTTCAATAAAAATCTACTTAGGAAGCACATTCTCAGATGCAGTTAACCATAAAGACATGTTTGGTAATCACTTTTTTTAAAAATAAAACGTATTTAATTACTTCGCTTTTGAAAAATGGTAGTTTGGCAAATATGATAAAAAATATTATTTTTATATTTAAAAGCAGATTTATTGCTTCCGTATTTTATATTTAAAAACGGATTTATTGACTCCGTTTTATAAGTGAAAGAGGATTCAACAATTCCGCTTTTAAAAAATGCCGTAAATTAGTAAATAAGATTAAAATTATTGTATATCGGTATTTAAGTTTAAAAAAGGTTGTATCTTGGTAATAAATTGGGGGTTGTGTGGGTTATTTTATGGGTTTCAAATGTGGACAAAAAGGCACGGACAGAAGCACAAATTAATCATCCTCCCTTCTATCTTGTTTTCTCCCTGTAGGTTCGTTGGGACGGTGGGCGATGGTTGGCCGGTGGCGCATTGGTGGATGTGGTGCCGGTTGGGTGTGTTGTAGGAGGTGAGGATGGTGGGTGAAGAGCGTGGTACTGGGTCTGACTGTGGGGTGGGTACGGTGAGTTGTGGGATTTGATTGCGAAATTAACCCAATTTTTTGAGCTTGAAGCTTGTTTTCATGGTGGTTGATTTTTTTTTTCTAAACAGAAGTTGTGCTAATCTAAGGGCTCGAAGGATATTTCGATTCTTAATTTACACCTTCAAGCATTAAAAATTTAATTTGCACTTTCACAGTTATAAATTGATAGTAATGTAAATTTCGTCTAGACTATCGTTCAATTTTTCGTCATAAATTAAATCACATTAATTGTAAGTATTTTGAACATGAGAATAAGATGTGTTCATCGCTATAGATCTTCGTCTACAATCAATTTGACAGTCAACGATGTTGGTTAAATTTTAATTTTTAATTTTTTAATTTGATATTGCTACTCTAGATTGATTTGACCAATACTGATTAAGTTTTAGGTGAAATAAATAATTTCAATTAATGACATTATAATTTTAATGGCATTTTAAAGTTAGCCCTTCTCTATAGTTCTTTCTTCTAGCAGCCAATGCAAAACCAAGGAGCCTCATCAATTTTTGAGTAATTTTTTTTTTGTTATAAAGTGTTTAGACTTATACCGACTATTCATTCGGACTTAAATTTTCAGTTTTTTTTTTTTTTGCTACAAAATTGGCCACACTAGTTGCACAATTAAAAATTATTTTCATTTTTGAAACAGGTTAGTAGGTTGGTATAATAATTTATGGTATGAATTAACCTTGTTAAAACAGAATCGATGATAAATCATATGGCGTTAAGCTTATCTTTAGGATCCATGTCATTTTTTTCTTTATTTCATTTGATTGACAATTTTGATCTTATTGAACTGTAACTTAATTTGATTGAATCCTAAAACTATAAATAAAAATTTTTATTTTTCCAACAATAATACAAGTTATAGCTTACAAAAATTTAAACAATGAATAATTTAAATAATTTTTTCTTTTTCCAGTACAAGTAAACGAATAAAGACCACCGAGTGGGGCGGTTCAGTGAAGTATCGGACAAACTTTTTATTCTAATATTGGAGATTCGATTCTAGGAGTTCATATTAGGGTTTGGTGGTTTACTACTATACTAGTCTACCTAGGTTCGTTTTCGAGAGTAGTGACCGGTGCAGTCAAGGCCCTCACGATCCACCAGTGTGAGCCTATTGGAGTGTTGTCTCAACGTTCTCTTTCGCACCCACATTTTTTTATACCAGCAAAAAAATAAATAATAAATAAACACAGAGATTTTATTTTATTTTTGGTCTCAAATAAATATAAAGATTAAAACATTAAATTTGGACAAGTATAGCCAACCAGTACAATGCGAGAAACTGTAAAATTGGAGCTTGGTGAAATCTCAGATAACCAAACTTGGAAAAAAGACTGCTTAAGCGGGTGGAATCTCAAAACAAGTTAATTACAATCAAACTCTAACTGCACCAGCCCTTTTTTTGTTTTTTTTTTTTTCAATATCAGCAATACAGCAATAACCAACTAAACCTAATCCAAATTATGAAACAATAACACAATCAAACTTAAATGAACAAAATGTTGAATTGAATCATACTAGTTTTTCTCGGAGTTTATTATTCATTTTTTGTACTTGATGTATTATTTTTTAATTATTTTTTCAATTAATTAAAATTAAGAAAACGAGAAAGATAATAAAAATCTAAGCGTTGTAACTAAAGGGGAGCTGATACATAAACAAACCTCAGTACAATGATGAACATCTACTAAAGTAGATGACTTTTACATTGTAAAACAAGAACAATAAACACTAAATCCACACTTACAACATAAAGGGCCGAACCCAAACATACATTCATAGCTCAACCCTTCCATATGAAACATACATAGAAATCGCATAGTATGAGGGTGGCCTCAGGCCATGTGATTCTGCATAATCTTATTTTGTACAAATTCATGGTATATGAGCAAAGCAGATACAACACCAGCATGTTTCAATGACCGACCTAATTTGAGGATATAATTCATTGTAACCATTAAATTATTTACGAGTTTCAATGTTAATAATTCAATAGTTATAATTAATTACGTCTACAAATTAGGTCACGATCGTTTTCCATGTGCTATTTATTTGAGAGCAACAGCTTTAAGCCGAGCTTGGAAGTGGGTGGCGAGTTCATGTTTGGGAGGCACATTTTCCTTGATAATGCTACAGTTGACGACCTCATTAGTCCATTCCCATAGTTTTGGGAATTTCTCTTTTGTCAAAACCTCAACTCCAGTTACTTCTTGGAGGATTATGAACCAATATCCTATGAAATTTGCAGCCAAATCAGCCAGTCCAATGCTGTCTCCTCCGAAGAATTTCTTGTCCTTGAGTTCATTGTCCAGAATTTTCAGCACCTCGCTTGCTTCTTCCTTGGCTTTCTCTTGTTCCTCGCCTTCCCAGCAAGACTTATACAGTGGTTGCAAGCACTGAACAAACAAATTCTACATTTAGGGTGTGTTTGATTCGAGTATAATGTTGGCTCTAAATTACATAGTAAAATAACCCGAAATATACAGAAAAACAAACAATCGAATGTGATATGCAATAGAAGATTAATAATAATTAGTATTAAGGTTGGAGATTACAAGAATGCCTCGACCTAGTTTTGAAAGGGAATGAATGCACGAGAGTTTGTCTTTTTCAACTTCATATCAAACGTCCATTTCAAATATCATATGGGTATTAGACAAAGTTTCAGATACATTATTTAAATATTAGTTATTGTCTGCGTCTGAAGGCACAAAATAATAAAAAAAATTGTCAACAATAAATATATTTTTATTCACACCCAAAATCAAATTACAAACATAGAGGAAAGAAAAAAATTTAAACACTGGTTGTACTTCATGGGTGACAATGGTGATGCTGGTGGTGGATTTTTAATGACGATGGTGGTAGTGACAATCATAGATGACGACGATAATAGTTGTGAGTGATGGTGATGATAATTGACAGTGGTGATGGTGGGGCGACGACCGTGGTGGGCACTGATGATAGGGGTGGTGGGCAATGGCGAGTGCTTTTGGAGGGCAGTGTGATAGGTTATGATAAATAGTAGTGGTAGTGGTGGTAAGTGTGGTGGAAATGGGTGACACTAAGTGACAACAGTGGTAAGCGATGAAGATTGGTGGTTGTAAGTTTGATGGGGGGTGGGTGATAGTGACGGGCGGTGAAGGTGGGCAACGATGGGTGGTGGTAGGTTGTGATAGTAGGTGGCGATGGGTGATGGTGAATAACAATGATAGTGGTGGGTGTTGACGGTAGGCGATAGTGATAATGATAATAAATATAAAAATGAGATGAAAATTATGGTAGGTGATGACAATGGACGATGGTAATAACAATCAATGGTGGGTGGTAATGGTGGTGGGATAGCGGCGACGACGGCAAAGAGGGTGGTGGTGGGATGGCAACAATAGCGCTAGCGACAGTGGTGGTGTTAATGAAGGTGGGCATAAGATGGCGGCAGTGGTGGTGGTGGTGGTGGTGGGGTGGCGGTAGTGGTGGCTACGATAACGGTGAAGGTGGTGACTGCAGTGGTGGGGCGGTGGGGTGAAAGTAGTGGTGGAGCGGTTTTAAATACTATTTTTTTTAACGTATTCAAAAGTAATTATTTAAAAAGTCACCCAAAATACATCTTTAAATGCTGATTTTTTATATTAAATTTGAGGTATTAATATTAACCGTCAGATTAATTTCAGAGTAAAATTTAAAAATATTACCACCGTGAAAAACAACAGCTATTTTATTTATCTTTTAAAATTTAAATTGTATTATACTTTATTATATAGATGATACTGTTATAGACTGAACTATAATAAATCCAGTTCAATCCCATCTCATACAGGGGAGGAGCCTGAAAGTCTTGTTAAAGCATCTTTGGTTTTTACTCTTTTTTTTATACAAAAATTTAAATTTGGATAAAAATGGTTTAAAATGTTTTTCCAATGCCACATCCATACACATGCCAAATGTAAGGAAACCTTATTTTTAAAACCCAAATGAAGAGTTATCATTTTTTAAACACAAATCTTTAATAGTGAGGCTATACCCTCATTTAAAAATCTAATGATCATATTTTGTTCTTATTTAAATTTAGATTTGTTCTCAATTAAATTTGAGTTTCTTTTCTTTTAAATTTGAGTTTTTCTATTGGAGAGGTCTATATACTAAATCAAGTTTTTTACCTTTTTTTTTTACTCAAATTTGGATACGGGTTTGAGTTTTCATTTGAGATGGTCTTAAGGTAGGCACTTAATTTTTTTTTAAATTGATAAAATTAAGATGTTAAGTTTATTGTTTATATCATATTTGATACTTAAAAAATACACTAAACATGAAAAGAACAAAAACCATTATACATAGTTTCTGCAAGGAAAAAAAAATCTAAAAAAAGAAAAGAAAAAAGATTGTTTACAATCATTCAAAAAAAAAATGGAAGTTAATTCAAATATAATAAAAAAATGACCACTTTACATTATATAATAAAATATAAAGCTCTTTCCAATCCTGATTAGTACTACTAATAATCAGAGGTAATTTTTTTTTTTTTAAAAATTCAGAGTGGGCACGGGCCTAAGCTAGCTCCGCCCATCCCATTTATACTTGACACAAACAACTCCCAATATTCTACTATATGAACAAGTTTAATACAGGACAGAAAATCCCTCCTATACATTTTTTTCTCTATTTTCCTCGTTAATCTACTACCATGCATTCTAGTGTGATCAATTCTATATAAGTCGGTCTTTAATTAGTACGTTATAAAAATTGAAGGAAAAATGTATTGGACATGGTGTGAATCCGAATAAAGACACCTATTTTTACTTGGACAAAAAAGGATTTTTATAGAATAAAAAAAAGAAGAGATGAGTGTTACCTTGTCATCCATGAACTTAGCCCAGAAACGTGCCCGGGCTCTCTCATAAGGATCTTGGGGCAAGATGGGAGTGCCTTTCCAGGTCTCATCAATGTATTCAATTATAAGAAGAGACTCACAGATTGGCTTTCCATTGTGCAAGAGAACTGGAATCTTCTTATGCACAGGGTTGTACTTGAGAAGAAGAGGACTCTTGTTTGACAGATCTTCTGCTATGAATTCGTATTGGACACCCTTCATTTTCAGAGCAGTTTCTACTCTGCAGCTAAATGGGCTTCCCTTAAGACTAATCAACTTCACTTCTTCTGCCATTGCAAACAAACACTAGATCTCTCTCTCAGTTTTAACGTACACTTCCAGAAACAATTTGATGCAGCTTTCCAGTGTTGATTTCTCTTTATATAGCGTGAACATCAACCTAATAACTTGGCCACCAAGACAAGCTTAATATTCAATATGTGTTATTTTAATGCATTAATCCATGAGTGGTTGGAGAGTTACTAGGATATAAATGTCGAAGTTTCCAATGCTGCCGGCCACCAACACAAGCTTAGTATTCAAATATTTGTTATTTTAATGCATTAATCCATGACTGGTTGGAGAGTTCTTAGGATAGGATATAAATGTCGAAGATTCCAATGCTGCCCCATCTTGGAAATTCTGATTCAAGTAATTAATATGTGTAGCTCGAAGTAATGACAAATTTAGTATTTAGAACAACCGGTTGATTTTGGGATTGAATGAATTCAACTCAAATTTTAATCCAGAATTTGCCCGAATTCAATTCGAACTCGTCCGAATTAAAGTTGAACAATACTCGGGTTGGGGTTGAATACCTCAGGTTAAGGTTGGGTTAACATTAGAGTTAGAGTTAGGGTTAGAGATGAGAATTATATATTTAAAGTTGAGCTATAATTGACCTTTCAACTCGTCCAACTCGCCCGAGTTGTTCCCCTATTAAGCACCTAAAAAAATTCTAGAATACTTATGGTGTTTATGGTTGGGTGGAGGAAAAAATGGATGGATAAAAGGTGAGAGTGATATACTTTTCACCATTCAACAGAGAAATCCTTATTTCTTTTCTTTATGTTTGGTAGGAGAGATGTAAAGTAGGGATGATTGATTTTTTTTTTTTTTTGTTAAGTAGAATGAAAAAGTAAAATGATGAAAAAAAAAATATAGAGACATATTAATGAATACATAATATGTAATACATAAATATGATATATGAATAAATTAAAAAAATATATAGATAAATAAATATATATTTCAATATACGTAATTAATTTTTCATCTACTATTCATCCCAATTTTGGTGGGATTGATTTTTATTGAACTTGAAGAAAAATTAATCCATCTACTTTTCCATCTTTCTTGTTTTCCTTCCTTACAAAACATATATATTCTTCCAATTTTTCATCCTTCTATTTTCCGTCGTACGAAACAAAGTTTTAATGTGGTCATTTTCTAACTTTGATAATTAAGAGATCAAATAACTAACCTTTGCTGCATATTTTTTTTTTTACATATCATATGTATAATAAGGGAGTTAAGTGTTTGAATCTTATTCTTATATATTTTATCCATCTATTTCTATCACATCACTCATTTTTATAACTAGTTAAATCATTTAACTTTTGATAATTTTTTGGCTCAATACAATTTTTATTTTATACATTTTAATATTTTGTTGAGGTCATGTATTTTAAGAAAATTGACAATTATTTAAAAAAAATTGATAGAAATTAATTTTAAATTATGCAATTAAATATAGTGCGATAGATTTTTAAAATATTAATGGATATATAGTAGAAAAGAAACATTATTATTTTATATAGTGAAATCAATTTTTTGGATGCTTGAATTCGGGCTACTGCCTCTATATTTGAGACCTATTCTGTAATTCTTTCAGAATTTTTTTCCTTTTTGATATAATGATAATTTGTTTGTGTTTTATTGTGTGATAGTGTAATATTATATAATACTCGTGCCTAAAGACACTATGTAAAAAATTAATAATTAAAAAAAATTAATAATGTTCAATCTATAAATATATCAGTTGTTGCAAAAATAGATTCAAAAATGTAAATTCAAAACTATAATTACAAACGAATGCCAATTAAAACACTCGTCGACGTTCGTATGCATTGCCACGTGTAAGGGGGGGGGGCTGTAAGTAAAATCCACGACCAAGTCCACGGAAGAAAGTCAACCCTAGAGAACAAAGCCAACAACGAAGAAAAAGTCAATAACCCATTAAATGAATTCTCTAAAACACTGCTCCCAGAACAAATGCAGTTCAAGTCATGCAACTGACAACTACAGCACTAAGAAGATATAAAATCAACTACTGCAACTATGGTTCCACATGCAAGCGTATGTGTGCAAGCTTTTAGCCTCATTTTAATGTTTAATTTACATCATTAATAAAAAAATGTTACACCTACTTGGCACTAATCAAGCGAAAAATCATCAATATCCAAGTAAACCATGAACTTGAGCATCAATTTTACATTAATTCAATGAAAGATACCAATGACTTTCCAAAAAGTATAAATATGATCGACTAACACTAGAGAATAGATCTGCTTAAAACTGCAAGATTCCTCGTCACTAAAGTTGTAGGCGTCACTGCACCAGCAAAAAGATGCAAAGAAAAAATAACAATCACCGACGATTAAAATAAAGATAAAAATAACAAAAAAAAAGACTTTGTAACCGTGAATGTAATCAACAAATTATTGCCCTAATTTTAATACTTCCAATTCCACCATGCATGTCTACATTTGTAGTCCTTCCATATTTTTTTAAATGTTTACAACCACAAAATGACCAGTTCTTGAGAATGGTATGTATTTTATCCAAAAACATGCATGTCAACCCAGTGGCTACAACAATCAACAATAATTGCATTCGGTCTTTTTTTTTTTTTTTGGCAAATTAGGGTTTCTCTATTTGTATTTTATATGAACATGGAGATAAAAATCCAGACTAAAAAAAAAAAAAAACCAAACCTTTTCCCATGAGCGATATCTAAAACCAACCACCCTAAAAGGATAAATATCTTTAAACTCCAACTATTTCAAACATCAAGAAAGAGTTTATATAACATAATGCCTCAACAGTAATGCTACACTGACCAAATTTTAGAATCAAATTTAGAGTCCAACTGACATGACAACTGACTTAAGCTTCTTTATTTGGTGTCATGTTATTTGTGCCTCAATAAACACTCAAAATAATATATCGCCATGTTATTTGGACTCTAAATTTAGTTCTTAAATTTAGTCAGTGTAGCATTACTGAATGCCTCAATCCCAAACTAACCTATGATTGGTTGTAGTTTCCCAAAAGGAAAACCAAATTCCAAACTCTCTGTTCTCATGGATTGCATCAAAAACCAACCACCCTAAAAGGATACATATTTTCAACCCCCGACTATTTCAAACATCAAGAAAGAGTCTATTACACAATGCCTCAATCCCTAGAAAAACAAAATAAATTGTATCTCAAAAAAAAAAAAATTATCCAACACCAATCCCTATTTATCATAACAAAGCATCTGAAAAAGCTCTAACCAGAATCTCCACCAAAAGCATGAAGGTGCTACCACCTACACTTCAATCCCTTTCTCGAGCACTTCTCCTCTCTAATGACATAATAAATCCACCCTTGGTTTGGGCATCACCCAACTCAATCCAAACAATATAAAAGTAAATTGAGCAGTGAATGAAAAAATAACTCTCCTCTAACCTTTTACACACTACACCAAAATAAGACCAAAATAGGGCCTAACATCCCTCAAGTTTAATGAATTAAATAAAATTAATGCTCTCTAGAAACCAAAAAAAAAAGGGTCAAAACACCAAGCTCTAATGTATTTTTTTATTTGAATAGGATCAAGCAAATACCTGAAAGCAATTCTTCAACCTTCAAAGAGATCAATTAATCATCATGAATGTAGAATGGACAATATTCAAAAAAACCTTACTAGTTACATCCAAGAAAAGAAATTAATTATATGATATGAGCACAGCAAAGAATATTGGAAAATGTTTGATGAAAAAAATAAATCGAGCATACGAAAAATAAAGATTTTGACCCTAAAAAATAACTAACTATATCCAATAAAATGAATAATCAGGACCAAGGCTCAAACAAATACTATTGAAAAGGGGCAATAAAGAAAAAGGGATGATAGACAACAATCTCACATGTGCATTTTC